>VNJT01000203.1:0-215628 GCA_008042655.1 Drosophila burlai | reverse complement strand
GAAAAAAACAAAACTCCGGGAAGACACTTGTTCCGCGAAAACGAGGCAAATTCCATTGATGACAATGAGGCCTGCTTGTGCCGCTGCTGTTTTATGGCCGCCGAAAGGGGATAGATAGCCCTCGGAGTTTCAGAGATTTATTGCTATCCGTTTGGCTAAATTACTTTTCGAGTTGCATGCGAATTCTTTTTGTTTTCTGGGAGATGAAAAGATCACAATTGTTTTGCGGATTCGAGTGTGAGCACCCCCACACACTCAGCACTCAGAGGCAGCCCAATTACGAGTGTATCATCTGCTGCCACTTGTCGCGTGCTTTCCAAACTGTTGTTCAATCGTCTATATAATATAAAGCTGCCTACTCACAAATAACAGCTGCGACGAATGGATGATGTATTTACTGTCTGCGGTCTCAGGCCGGCAAAGGTACAACTTCCACGCTCGCGATGCTGCCTAAAAATATATCTCGAAAAAGAAAAGATACAAAATACAAGATACAACATACAAGATACAGTACAAAGACAATTGAGTCTGAAAGTTCGAAAATAAACACTGGATGCAAAAGAGAGCAGCGCCGACAGATATTACACAATGTCAAGTGTGCGATAAAATATAGAGCGATATAAATAATATATATGATCCAATTACGATAGGCCCTTTGCCACATTGTTTATCGTGCAAACACCAGTAGAGTGTGAGTGTACCTACTATTGGCAGCGCTGTTGAAAGATTGACTGCCAGCGTGATTATATTTAAATTCATTAACAACAATATGCTAAGATAGTGCCAAATTCACAGCCCCAAATCAATCCAATAACGCCCAATTTCCTCGGCCATAAATATGAATTGATTGCCATCAATGCGTCAGTCAGTCAGTCAGTTAGTCGGCGAAGCCTTCAAGAGAGTCAGCCTATTTTTTGGCAGCCCTTAAATTAACTATCAGCATTATCGATTGGCATTTATGTCACTCACCTTTCCGGCGCCCGCTGCCAGTCCATAAGCCCTCGCCATGCCAACCGGGAGTTTTTTTTTTTACTCGATTTAGATTGCCATGGCTACCCACAATTTCTCTCAGTGCCCTGTACAGGGTGTAGTGTGTAGTGTGGAGTGTCGAGGTGTGCACTTATCATTGCAACGGGGCAGGTCAAAAACCAAGCCCGAACTCAACTCGCACCGATCGAAGAGATGAATGCGAAGCGTGCCAGCTGCAAACGGTCACAGAATTCGGCACTGGCAACTAGGGAACACCCTACACACTCCAGGCTGTAGCTCAGGGGTTGTAAAATAATAAAGTAGTAAAATATATAGTAGTAATACAACTTTTATAATAAAGAATTTTATTTTATAATATTACAAAGCTTTCTTTAAAAAAGCTGTAATTTTCCATAGAAACAAATAAAGTACAACTATAGTTTATATATAAACTAATAAAACTATTTGGACAACCCCAGATTTGAACTATGATTATTTCTTAGGAATAAGTTTTGATTTTTAATTAACATTTATCATCTGATATTTTCCAAGAATATATAGAATGCTATAGAATTTAGCCTTTACACAAAACGTAAGTCTGAATTATTTTATTATGTAAGAAGTTATTCCATGTTTTCAATAATTTTAAGTCGATAAAAATATTTCAAAAAGTATTTTAAACTTTATGAATATCTAAATTTGTTTAGGTCAGCCATAAATTTCAAAATCTTTTTAAAAAACAATATTAAAAGCAGGAAACCCAGCTGTTGGTGATGCCGCACCGCAGGGCAACAACAGCCACGAGACGGCAGCAACAACAACTGCAAAGGGCGGAAAGGACGAGCGGGGCAGGGATGGGGTATGGCCTAGGGATCGGAGGAAGGGAGGATATTCGGAGCGCGGCTGCAGCAGCCAGAGAGCGCCAGCTGAGGGTTGCAATATCCTGCTGCTGCTGCCACTGCCGCTGCTGCCTGTGTCCTGGGCCTCCGCCTGTATCCTGTTGCCCTCCCGCTTCAGCTGCCGCAACTCAAACAGCTGCAACAATTTTTTTCGTCGATTGGGATTGTTGTCTTTAATTTCCTTTGGCGCGGCACATCCCCTAATGCCACTGCTATCTCCGGTTCCTGGCTCAGAGTTCGGGGTTGTTGGAGTTGCCAGTTGGCCTGCGCCGCCGCCGGGGTGCATCGCGCAGCTCAGTCGTGGCGATCGCCAGGTGAACGAAGGTTGTGTCGCGCAGAGTCGAGTCCGCAATCGAGTCCAGGATTTGTACTATATAAATACTCGAATATTTGTAGCTTTGAAGGGAGGATCATGTCGGGCAAACTGATCATGAAGCGCAAGCGAGCGAGTCAGGAGGAGCAGTTGCAGCAACAGCAGCCACATCAACAGCAGCAACAGGACGAGGAGCCAGCTCCAGAGAAGCGCCATCGTCCTCTAACCCCACCGGCGGAGGATCCCTCAGAGGATCAGCCATCCCGGCCAGATTCTGCTAACCGCATCCTTCTAGAAGCCCTGCAGAAGATAATGGAACTTCAATCCGAACTGGACGCCTTTGAGCAGGATCTAGACGAGCGAGACGCAGCTGCGGCTGGCCGGGAGGATACCGATACCGATACAGATACCGATCCCGAGGACGCCGAGGTGGCCGCCCAATTTGCGCAGCCAGCAGCAGCCACTCCTGCCCAGCGTAGTCAGGCGGAGGCCCTTGGCTTTGCCATGTGCGCCCGGGAAACGCTGCTCTTCCTTCAGAGCGAAGGTGTGCCAACAGAGTCGCCGCTGTACCAGACGCTCCTCGGCAAGCTGGTGGGCCAGAGCGATGGATTGCTAAACGCCTGAAAAGGATTTAACCAGGAGGAGGAGGGCAGAATTCTAGTCACTTTGCTGCGATCTCATTGCAAGTAAAACGAGGGAGCGAGAGATATGGTGGAGGGATGATCATCACTTCATTTGGGGGCTGGAAGTTGTATGTACATCATCCCAGGGTTATAGATATATCATATTTACATAATCCTAAGCTTTTTACTCTAGTCAATTATTGTGAAGCAATATAAAAATCCTAAGTTACAACGAGCAAATAAAAAATAATAATAAAAGCAAGCAAGTGTCTCTGTTACGAGTTTCAACGGGAAAGGAGTCAATGCTGGGAGAGCCGCAGGTTATATACCCTTACACCCATCGTTTTCAAATTTGTTCCCAGGTTTTTGGGAAATTTTATGGAAAAGGTATGGGTAAGTCATATTTTAGCCGCTAGATGGCTTCAGAGATGATGTCAAAAACACCCATACTAACTACCTTTTAAGCCCTTGCAGGGTAATAAATTTCAGTCTGAAGCTTACAACACAGCGAAGGAGTCATTTCCGACCATTTAAATCATATATATTATTAATTTTTTTTAATTTTAAAAATTTTATAAGGGGTTACATCGTCAAAATGAGGGGTTTATGGGTGCTCAGGAACCAGGACCCGAGCAGTATAGAAACATCAGTACAACTTCAGCTTCACAACATTTTTCAAAACAAATCCGACCTGAAAAGGTATATATTTTTGTTCAAAACCAGTAAAGAAAACGACGGTATCGACATTACCTCGAACAACATTCCCGCTATCCGCAACAGTGGCAACATGTCCCGTCTAGAGATCGTGGCTTGGCGAAGGTCGAAGATCTATGTTCCGGGATGGCCTACTGCCGCCTGATAGAGACGATGGCCCCGAAGATGATGAAGATAATGTCGCAGGTGGAAATGTCGCCTCTGGGGGTCTCCGCATTCGAGCGCAACCTGGACGTCTTGCAGGATGCCTTCAATATGCTGCAGATCAAGAAATCGGTGCCCATCGATTTCCTCGTCCAGGGTCGTTTCAAACACAATTTGGAGTTCTTCAATTATTTCAAGAAACTTTATGATGCCCTCACCCGTTCCCCAGGGGCGATTCCCGATTCTCGATTCGCAAAGCCCATCAAGGGCAAGGTGATGGGATGAAGATGGTCCCCACAATTAAATAAGGACTTTCGAGCTTATCGGGATGCGCGGGCGGGATGGATTTTTTATTAATACTCAGCAATAAACAAAAAACAGGAATATTAGAAAAAGAGCCTCCAATAAAAATATTCGACGACTTGCAAACAAAAATAAACTAAAACAAAAAAAAAAACAAATCGTAATTTGATATATTTTTGACACTATTCCCAGGAAAGAATAGGATTGTTACTTTTGCCCTTTTTTAAGTTAGAAACCTTAATAAAGTATATATTCTCATACCTTTACTCTTAATACATTTAAACCCGGAAAATCTGATCTGAAACTACCATAGAAACGCTTTCCGAATTAACTTCAAAGAATTTTTGGCTTAGGTATAATGATTTTCCTGATCAAAATGCCATGCAAACGTGTTTAACTTTTATTCCAGGCATTTACAGCAGTCCCAAAAATTACGTATACGCACTGATGTAATTACTAATTAAAATTGATGAAAAAACTAGTTAACTGCAGAAATTATATACCAAATTATACACCACTTAACTTTAAGTTCTTGACAAGCCTAAATCAATTAGGCTATTGATGCTGTCAGAAATAGATCAACTTTATAGGGAGAAAATGTCATAATCTGCTAGACCTTGAAAAAGGTGTGGTGGTTTCCGCCTCTATTAATCAACCAAAACAACCTCCGAAATTTGCTTTTTTCAATACATTTTAAATATATTTATTTCTTTAGTCATTTGTTTATTACTTGTGTTATTTGATTTTACATATAGTAATTAATGAGAATAACTCAATCGTCGTATATTATGAATTCTTTTAAATCCTTTCTTGTAGGTATGTGTATAATATAAGTGTATATATATTTTTATTGTTGTTAGGGCGGGGGCTTTGTTGTTGTTGTTTCGGTTATTTCATTAACTTGTTACCATAAGTTTATGTATATATTTCTTGGGGTAGCATTAGAACGCCCCTAAAGTAGCATTTTGTTGTCATATATTATATATCCGTTTATTAGTTTATTAATTCTGTATAATTTTTAACAACAATAATTTTTCGTAATAAATGGTTGTAATTTCCCATCTTTGTTTTCTTTTGTATTATTTGTATTTTATATGATATTCCTTTAAAAACTAGATTTTAATTGTTTTCAACAATTTAACGTTTCACATTGTAAGTAAATGTTTCATTTTGTTTGGACAAGATATCGTTTATTCTTTATGCATAAAGTATTTATTTCGCTGCGTTTTTTAGAAGAGTCAAAAGTCGATCATCAAATAAGGTTTAAGGTCAATAAAAAAAAACGGATAATCATAATGATATAATATCTATAAATTGGCATTTCAATTGGTTATTAAAGGATCTTCGCTCCGACGATCACCTCTTCCTACATACATTTGGCACTCTTTCTTGGTTCTACTTAAGCTCTACAAAGGAGATTTCCCATTAAGCTTATATTAAAAAATTAATTGGTATTTTGTTAATTAATTAATCAAACAGGAAACATAAAACTTGAAGCTTGAGCTTGGTAACTGTTTTAGTTTTCTTTAAATTTCTGTTAGTTATATTAAATTCTGGATTAAATTGGGTTAAGTACATAGAATTATTTGGTAATTTAATTTAATTTTTAGTTCGAGTTATGCGTTCGCTTTAAGTTGTTTAACTTTATGAGTAAATCGAGTATTCTGTCTGTTATCCTTTAAGTATTCTCGTTAATCTGTTATTGTTTTCGTATCTGGTGTTTCTTCTTGTTTTTATTTAATAAAGTAATCATTTGCAGCACTGCCCAGTTATGGGACATTGATTCACAATAAACTTTGTATATATTTTGTATTCCTTTGTTTAGTTATATTTCTTTTAGATATATTTTAATGCTGAATGCTCGATTATTCGATTTAATTTTTAAGGTATTTTAATGTTTATTCTGTTCGTGTCTCCGTTTAATTATGTAAATATTAGAATTTGTAAGTGTATATATATATTCTTTATATTCTTTATCTGTATCGTTAGTTTTGTTGCCAAATATATGCATATATAAATAAAATTATGGTTTAAATGTGCCCTCTGTAATTAGTATTAATTATTAGTATTATTATTTGTATTGTTATTATTTATTTGTTATATTCTATTAAGTTAATTAATCTCATAGATTTTGTCTGCTGCTCCTCCTGCTGTCCCTATACATATTATGTACCATATATAGCTTTGTCTTGCTCTATCAGTTGCTTTGCCCGCCTCTCTGGGATCCAATCCCAAAGCCCACAATCGTTCAGGCTCTTTTTATTTTTGAATATATCTTAAAGATGTCTTGTAAATAGAGAGTAAAAAACCGGACACAGTTCGAGTGTCTGTGTGTGGGTGTGTGGTGTGTATGTTTAATAGCCAACGCCAAAGTAAGGTTTCGACTTGTCTATATGTTCCAGCCTCATCGCACGCAAAAATATATGTATAAATATATCTGTTATGTATCTGTATCTGTATAGTACTTGTATGTATATATCGTAAAGTTCATTTTGTCCATTTGTAAATACTCCTCCTCCTACGCTCCTTGCTCCTACGCCTACGCCTCCTCTAATCTTATGAATCGAGTGTACAAAGTGATGTTGAGATGTTGAGATGTTGTTGTGGTTCGTTCTTGGGCTCAGAAAAACTGCACTGGCAAGAACGGAAATGTGCCAATGTGTAGCGAAGAAGGATTGTTAGCAGGTCTGTAAGAGAATGTTAATTTGGATTTAGAGAGATATGTAGTTGTCTTTGGATGACACTGGGACATTGTGGATTTCTGGCTCAATGCAAATCAATAATGGAGAGGTTACATCGTCACATTTTGTGATAATATCCGAATTGGTGAAGATATATCCCAGCCTCAAATTTTGATTTGCAAAGATTTTGGACTTGTTATAGGTTGTAGGTTGTGGGTTTTGGATTGTGGAAGGTTGTGGGTTTTGTGGATTGTGTGTTTGTCTGTGCAAGGACCAAGGAGTAGAGTGGAGTTGCATGGTGATTTCAATACCTTACTAATAGCATATTGGGCACTGTAGCGGTTGTGGTGGTTGTTGTTGTTGTGTTGTTATAGTTTTTACTGCCTAGTGGTGTGTTGTGATGATTGTTGTTGTTGATGCTGTGGTTGTTGTTGTTGTTGTTGGCACTCTTTAACCCCTCCATGGGGCTCAGTGAATGATGCTGATACGCGGTTAGGAATGAAGCGTCATTAAAGTTCTTCGTGTCACTATGAAAGTTGTTGCTGCCGTTGCAATTATTGTTAAGAATGTTGGGGTTATTGTTGTTGCTGCTGTTTATGCAGCTGCTGTTGCTGTTGCGGGCTGATAGCTGCGGTGGGAGATTTGCTAGCGACCGTTGTTGGTGTTGTGGCTGTGGATAAATATGACGCATCAGCTTAAGAAACTGCAGGAATACACATCCCCACTCACCTTGCCACTGCTGTTGAAGTAGTAGTTGTTGGGATTGATGCTCTTGCCAATGTGGCACTCACTTGGCCCCTGGAGGCTGGGCGTAAAATTGTTGTTGTTGTTGCTGCTGCTATTGGTTTGGGATTTCATGGTCAGATTTTGGTTGGTGGCACGACCTCCGGCACTGGCACTGCTGCTGCTGCTTGGACCCAGCCAGTTTCACCTGTTAACATGGCTGCGATTATGATTCGAACTGAGACCAGAGCCGCCGATGGCATTGCTTTGAGAGCCGCCACCACCACCACCGCCGCCGGCTCCAGGACCCAGGCCTCCGCCGCCGCCGCCAGCTGAAAGTAATCCTTAAAGTAAATCCATAAATCTAGAGACTTATAGAGCCACCTCACCTGAATAGCCCGGGGAATGCTGATAATAGTCCCGCCTTCCATAATCCGGCTCGTACTCCGAGCTGTCGTAATGACCTCCTCGTCCGCCGCCACCGCTAATGCCGCCCACACCGCCCAGAATGTTGGCTGGCGGCCCGTGGGGTACGTGGCCGTGGCTGCCGTAGGAGTAGCTATCGTACGATTGATGCGGATCGTAGCCGATGCCGTCGTCATAGCCGCGACTTTAAGGAAATTCAAAAATATTAAAAAAAGTGAACCAGGTTAAGACATTCACACCAAACACCCACCCGTACGTCTCATCCATGGCAGTCCTGGCCTTTTCCAGTATGGACATCACCTTCTGCTTGGGAGCAAGCACATTTTTGCTGAACGACGACTGCTGCTGTGGGCCTCTGGAAGAGCGACAAGAAATAAATTAGAGGAGGTTACGGGAACCGTTAAGAACTCCAACTTACCTGTAACTATGATGCACTGAATTTTTAGCTCCTCCAATGGGATTAGTGGAGCCACCCATGGCATTGTTGCCTGCGCCACCGCCGCCGCCCTGCATGTGGGAGTTCTTCTTGTAGCCGCCACTCTTGCCGGTGTCGTTGTCATTGAGGCTAGTACTGTCCATGAGTTCGCGCAGCTGCTCCTGCCGGATGATGTCGTTGCTGTCCGGAATCAGATACTTTCTTAGCTCGGCCATGGCGTAGGCAATTCGGGCATAGGCCTCGGCGGGCGGCGCTATGGTGGAAATCTCCACATGCAGGTCGCTGTTGAGGTGCGCGTACTTGGGATCCTTGGAGCTGCGCAGTTCCTCCTCCTTGACGCGATCGCGCATGGAGTTGCGGCCCAGGACGGTCATTTTGCAGAGCGTCTCCTCCTGCAGGCGGCGCAAGGAGTTGCCCTTCGGTCCCAGGAGCTTGCCCACAAAATTGAACTGGGAAATGACAAATTTGATGTATAAATTCTAAAGAACTAACTGAAAAATGGAGTTCTATTCACCTTGGGGTGTTCCCTTATGGGGACCAGGACACGCTGTGATATTCGCAGTGGTTTCTCCCTATAAATATCAGCATACTTTTGCTCCCGACTGGGAATCCTCCCTGTGGTCTGGACCTTTTCGATCTCTACAATGAATGGGATTAGAAATACGTAAGATTTAAAGGATAACTCCACCTACCGCCCTCCAGCAGCTTCTCGGCAATGGGGAACTTCCTGTCCATGCGGTTCCGCTCGGCCATGCAGTCGCGTATGTACTCGTTGGCCTTCTCGTTGATCTGCACACTGCCGCCGGAATCTGTGCCATGGTGACCGTGTTCGTGGGCAGAGCTATCGCCATTATGGGCCCCGCCGGGGGCTCCTCCACTAGAAGCGGCGGACTTGCGCGGTTTACCGCCAAACTCGTTGTCGTCGTCGTTGAAGGCGGAAAAGTCACCATTGCCGTCGTACTTTTCGGTCATTGTTTTTTCTTCGCCCGTCAATCCGGAGCAACGATCTGCAATTGGGAAAACCTTTCGTTTACTAAGGGAAAAACTGGCTTTTGGAAAATAATTATGTATGCTTTTGCCTTCTTAACATATTATTAATCAGATGTCTAGTAACCTGTTCATTTCTTAGAGTATTACTACAAGTAATGGTTCAGTTTATTCTCCACGAGGCTGTCGGGTTTGATTTATTTCGGGTTTTAATTAATATTAAAATATGTATTGGTAATGGGATTGTTTTTTCCTTTTCTTCAGAGGATAATCAAGTATATTTTTTAGGATATTAAGGCTGCTTTAACGTGAAGGACAAAAAATCATATATGCATGTATACATATGCGAAAACTGCGATCCTAAAAAACTTGACCTAAACTTATACATATCAAGATATGTATAATTTTCTTCAGAAAATATTAGGAGCTCTATTTTGACTCTCTTCTAATTTACAAGCTTCAAAACCAAGTTACTAAGATTTCCTTTATTCTTTATAATTAAATGCAGTTATTTATCGAAATCAATTAGGCGGCTACCCTTGGGCAACGCTTTCACAAACACTCTCTCACAGAACACACACACTGTCATAGGGCAAAACAACCACCAAGCAAAGTTTGAACGAACATCAAATTGTTGCCTTCAGGCAAATACAAACACAGAAAAAAAACAAAGCTTATGGTAAACAGAACCGGTAAAACAATGTTTTTCCACTAGAATTATGGAATATCAACAATAAAGCGCTGTTTTGGCATTTTCCGCCTGCTCTGTGTGTGTCCAACTGGTGCCCGCGCTCCCCCGCTTCAGAGCCCCTGCGGACCGCGCTGCACTTTCACTTTTCAGTGGGACGCAGTTTTCAACCTAATTTTTTTTTCTGTATTTGCGAATGCATCGAACGCTTTCTGTTGCTTCTGCCGTCTTGCGAGCAGCTGGAATTTCAATGTTCTCGCACACAAGATCGCTGTGCATGGGCAGGCCGAGATAATTACCACTGTTAATTGGCCTTTTCGATTATTGCTTTCAATTTAAAATATTGCGAAAAAACTGCAGTTCGCGAAAAAAAACAATACGGAACAGTGTGACCGGGCCACGGCAGCCCAAGAAAGTAGCTTGCGGAAAAATGCCAATCTTTGGCGGGTGGCGGTACAGTGAAGCTTCGAAAAAGAAATAAAAGCTTAAATTTGCTGTTCCATAATTATTTTATTTAAATGTTTTAAATTTGTTTGATAGGATTTATTGTGCTGTATTCAGCAGAAACATTTTATCACTGTTTTCTTAAGCTTTTGTAAACACCTTGTTATCATCTTTAAAAACAGATTTTTTGTATTTTTTCATAGTTTTATAAGGGGTTACACCATTAAAATTGTAAAAAATTCATAAACAATTTTAATTTGTAAATTTTAATCTCAATATGCCGACAGTTAATACAACATGGAAACATTTTTCAGAATTGATGCAATTGCAGCCTGCAATGGTGTTCCTAAGCTTGCTTCTTTCTTGTATAATATAAATTTAAATATAATATTTATAATTAATTTGTTGTAAAGCTTTTTATATTCTTATCAGTTTGTGCTCCAGTTGCTTTGTCCACAAAATCGAATGGTTTGAATGTGTTATCGATAAGTGTAATTTTTGTATTCAGTATTTTTCTGGTATATTAAGAAAACCTAGTATAAATCACAAATATCGCAGTGGCAACTTTGTTGTGATTTCAGGTAAAAATTTATCAAATTAAATTATTAAAAACAAAAGCATAAGCTATTTAAAATGTTGCACAAACTGCACCTTGGCATGTAAACTTTAGCTGATTCCACTTATAAGCGACGTATGGAGCAGAGTTGAAAAATGTAATAATTTAATCGAAATTTAATCAGACAAAGAATCAAATTAATCCGGAGTTTAGTATCCGATTTCTAGTTCTTCCATGCCAACGCCCAATTTACCAAGAGATGTCTGCCGCCCAGAGCCCCAACTCCTGCGTGGAGACGCCCAAGGCCCCTGAATGGCTATCAAAGCTGGAGAGCCGACGCGAGCAGCTGAAACGCTCCAAACTGGGCCACGAGTCGGGAGCCGGTGCTCCCTGCTTGGAGTGCAAGGACAAGTGCCCTGGCCTCGATCTGCACTTCTGGCGCAAGGTGTGTCGCAATTGCAAGTGCCGGAAGAACCAGCATGCGTGTCCGGAGGACGATGACGCCACCGGCTGGGCACAGTTCGAGATTCTGGGCCAGATAAGAGCTAAGCCAGCTTGTGAGTAATTTATTTATCTGTGGAGATTTCTATAATCAAATATTTCTTGTTGCAGACATAAAAATCAAGGCGCTGGCCAGCCAGCCAGTCCAATTGGAGTGGGTGCCGCCGAATGCCGCCCCCGACGTGGTTACCGACTACATGGAGATGCTCGGCACTGCCCAGATACCAGTCGCCGGCAGCGATGCAGCCATTAGGCGGAAACAGCAGCTGGAGTTGCAGGTGCCGCCGCACGATCTGGACGCTGCTCTGTGCGATGGCCTGACGGAGACGGAGGCCCGCCAGCTGCAGCAGTATGTGCAGCGGCTGCGGGAGCAGTGCGTCGGCCAGGGCGTGGTGGTGCGCCTGGGCAATCGTCTCAATCATGCTCAGGTAGAGCATGTGGCTGCAGTTGCTGTAACAGCGCCACAGGAAGCGGCCCAGTCCTGGCATTGTCTGGGTCTGTCTCCCGTTGCGGATGCCACTCTGAACGAACTGTTGGCCAATCCCAAGGTGAGGCAGGCCTTGGCCAGTCCGGCCAGTGCCCAGCCCAGGCTGTTGGTGGCCTTCTCCGAGCCCCTGTCCGACTCCACAGCTCAGTTCGAGGAGAATGGTGGCGCTCTGCGGGCACACACCAAAGAGAAGCTGCTGGGAATCAGCAAGCCGGCGTTGCAAAGTCTCTTAAGCCATGGCGTGATCTATGACAAGGTGCTAGGAGTGCTGCAGGTAAGCTTATAAATTTATATATAAAACAAAAACCTTCCTGAAACCCTGTTTTTTTATAGGAAAAGAACCTCAACATCTCCCGGGATCCCCAGCTGGGACCCATCGCCGAGTTCCGCAAAGAGTATGCCAACAATCCACAGTTCCGAGCAGATATCAACACCATCTGTCCCACGCAACAGCAGCAGCAAATGACGACGCCCCTGAAGTCCTCATCGGGCACGCCCTTTAACTCACCGCTGCCGCTGAAGAACCCAGTGCAGGCCCGATTTGGTTCCCAGATGCGTCAGGATACGCCCATGCGGCGGGTCAAGTTCGGCGGCGTTTCCACCGTTGTGTACGATTGCGGGTTGCCCGCCAACACGGACTACGATCGCGATCCGGTCTTTGCACAGATTCTCCAGGCCGAACCGCTGAAGCAGGCGCTGCAGGAGGCGCGTTCCGGGCGTGCTCCGTCTGCGGTGGTCATTTCCAATATTCCAGCTGCGGTGGCGAGTCTCGCGGAACTCAAAGGCCTGCCGCCGGCCACCAAGGCTCAACTGCAGGCCGTGGGACTGGACAAGAACATGCTGCAATCGGCCGTTTCCAATGCTCCCTACTACGACCGGCTCTTCCGCTCGCTGCAGGACAAGGGCATCGCCCACGACCAATGCCAGTTGCTGCAGCCGTTGAAACAAGTGCACGACTGGCTGCTGGACGATAATCAATTGCTGGAGGACATCGACAAGGTCTTCGCTGACATGGCCAATGGCGGCAGTAGGGATATTTCCTACCCGAAACCCACTTACGGCGAGTTGCCTACGTCCCAGAGCAGCGATTCGGGCTTCCACTCGAAGCCCTCGACGCCAGGCTATGCCAGTGAAGATCTGAACGCCCATTCAGGTAGATTCGCCAGCATTCCCGGCATTGAGGACATGAACATGTATCCCGGATGTTACGGCATGCCGGAGCAGTTCCAGCAGCTGCGTTTGCAGGGGGAGGCGGCCGCTGCGGGCAAAGGTGAGTTCGCGATTATGGCATTTTTAGCTTATTTGCATTATTTGTTTGTAAAGTGTAGATTTTGACACCTTCGCCAGCTAGAAAATGGCATCATCAACACTTTGAATATATAACTCACACCTAAATATGTATATTTTCAGATCCCCAGCCCGTCATCTTGTGCCGCGACTGCAACGAACCCATTGCCTATGGCGAGGTGGCCGTCAAAGCGGATCGTGCCGGCAAGGAGATTGCCTGGCATCCGGGCTGCTTCAAGTGCCAGACGTGTCGCGAGTTGCTGGCCGACCTGGTCTACTTCTTCCACCAGGGTCAGGTCTACTGTGGACGCGATTTGGCCATTAAGCTAAAGATTCCACGCTGCCGCGCCTGCGACGAGCTGATCTTCACCAAGGAGTACACCGCCGCGGAGGGTGCCACCTTCCACATCAAGCACTTTTGCTGCTATCAGTGCGATGAGCCGCTGGCCGGGCAGCAGTACATTCCCGACGAGAACTCCAATATGCCGCTGTGCCTGCAGTGCTACGATCGCTTCTTTGCCGTCGCCTGCCAGCGCTGTCGCCTGGCCATAGGGCCAGCCGATCAGGGCGTGGCCTGGGGCGAGATCCACTGGCATGGACAGTGCTTCGTTTGTGCAGGTGTTGGGTGCTCCAAGTCGCTGATTGGTGGTAGATTCTGCGTGAAGCAGGACATGCCCTTCTGCAGTCCCACTTGCGTGCGCAGCGTGATTTCATAAGGGATCGGATTATCCGATTCGGATAATTCCTGACTACAGTATTTCCCCAGTATATAAACTGCAACAAGGATAAAGACAGCAACGCACAATCATCGGATTTATGGCGATGACACACACAATATTAGTAACCAGAGCTAGTGATCTATGAATGCCACAGACACAAAGTGCCTAGAATATATAGACTTGCATTTAAAAGAAATCTTAATTTGCTGATTTTACGTTAACAATCAAAGTATTAGAAGGAACTCTTAATTTCAAGGGATCCTTATATATTTCATTTCATATTTGATTTGTTAACAAAAATGCAAATATTTACACAATTCCATGCCGCTTTTCCGTGCCAATAGACCGAAGTAGAATGAATATATAAATATTTTATATACAAAATAGATATTTACACAATGAAAAAGGAATAAAGTATTATATGTATACAGGAACAAACACCCAATTTTTACAACGCACACGAACGTTTTTTAATAAAGATTTTACTCGAAACCAAGAAAACTAAAGTGTTTTTTTTCGTATTCTTTACGTATCTGCTGGTAGTTTTTATTGGTAATTGCATTTCTCGATTTATTAATTAATCATAATAATTCCATTTGTTGTTGATTTCTCTTGTCCTTGCTTTTGTATATTATGTTGTATGTATATGCGTGGTATAAATGTTGGATGTTGCAGAAGCGAGAAAACAAGGGGAAATCACATTCAATCGCATCCATATAACACATGAGAGGAGAGTTGAGTTGCATATTATTATAGTTGCATTTTTTATTTCAAGGATACTTTC
Source organism: Drosophila burlai (assembly GCA_008042655.1). Taxonomy (NCBI): domain Eukaryota; kingdom Metazoa; phylum Arthropoda; class Insecta; order Diptera; family Drosophilidae; genus Drosophila; species Drosophila burlai. The sequence continues at coordinate 200,944 of VNJT01000203.1, read as the reverse complement.
ATAGTGGCTCCAGTATTCTACAGATTAGAGTCGCCAAGTGCCTGGCATTTGTTCAGTTCAATTGTATTGCTAAGTATTGGGGGTGCGTACGTATAAACCATAATATGGCGTGGCGTACTATCTATCATCAAGTTTTGTCTGTGGTTCAGAGTCGTAGGTAGTCTGTGAGTCTCCCTCTTAGCTGCCTAGGAAACTTGCGTTGGGTTGTGGGGTATCGGGATCGGGGGATTCGAAGGAGTGTCGAGTGTCGGAGTGGTTTTTATTCAGCATGATTTCATCGTTCTCTACGTCTCTACTATACGCATTCAGTTAGTTTTGCTTTTGCTTTCGTTTTTCTTTTATTTTTTGATCTTACACTTTAACACTAAGTTGCCTTTGCTCTTCCTTCTTCTTGTTATCGGTTTCTCTCTCGTTAAATATGTATTAATTACATTGATAATTAGTTTAATCATAATTTCTGTGTTTCTGTTCTCTCGTAAACAATTTTACATGATAGGATTTTCTCTCGTTCTTCCTTTGAGTGTGTTGTCTGCGCGCAAGGATTCTCTTTCTCAGTAATTTGCTACAACAAAAACTATGCCTTAAAATAATACTTTAGTTTTAGTTACAGTGTTCTTTCCTTCCTCTGCTCGCTAACTTGGCATTTATCAATTTTGTTCTGTTTCTGTCTACCGCTAAAAAAACAATCAACAAAAGGGGAGAGTTGGGGACTCAAATGAAATGGTTTGTAACTAATATATTTGCATATAAATGTACTTAATAGCGGGGGGGGGTAAAGGAAAACGACAACTTAAACTAAGACTTAAGAATTAAGAGGGTTTTTAGGGGGTAGAGTTAGGGGTGGGTGGGGGAAAAACACTAATTACAAAGCGATATGGCCACACGATGTGTGTATCGTGTTGCTGTTTCTCCTTTCTCCTTCGTAAATTTGTTAAATAACTAAAAAACTTGATATAACTTATAACCCAGGTGGTCGGTCCATCCGTCCCTCCGTTCGTCTCTGTCTCTGTCTTTCTTGCCATCAGTCCCGAGTCTAAGGTCCAAAAGTCCTGTCCGCATCGCATCGCTCCGCTCTTCTTAAAGCTATACACAAAAAGTTAAGTTAAATTGTATATAAAGATTTGCTTTCATAGTTTTCGGGGGGTCTCCTCCAGCGGAGGCTGGCCTCCGAGGTTCTCCTCGGACGCCATCTCGCCTCCTCTGCCTGGCGTGACCCGCCGATCCACTTCCTGCTCCCTCCATAAGCTGCTGCTGCTGTCAACAATTCGTGTAGACGCCCTGCGTGTAGTAGAGCTCCGTGATCCGTTCCGGCAGCGTGCTGTACAGGTTGGTGATCAGGTCGAGCGGCAGGCGGGACCACGCCTCCTTGATGCGGAATATCAAGTCGTCCTTGCGCGAGAACTTCCTGCCGCCGTCGAACACCTCGCGGATGAGCCAGCCCCACACGTTCTCCATGATGTTCAGATCGTGCGCAATGGTCGGCCACTTTTGTGTCTTCAGGCCCTCGGCATTCAGCAGATCCTGGGCGGTGGGCAGGGCGTGCGACATCCAGTTGTGGTCCTGCAGCACGAACTCCGTGCTCCCGCCCAGTTTCGTGACAATATTCGGTCGCTCCCTCATGATTGCTTCGATGCAGGATTCGGGTCGCTGCTTGGCGGACGACACCTCCAGGTGCACGGCTCCGCCCACGCAGACCATCAGGTAGATGTACACAGAATTGCCGCGCGGCCGCTGCGACAGCGTGCGCTCGTAGTTGCGCAAATCGTGGAAATAGTAGGAGAAGCCATCTGGTCCGTCCAAATTGAACCGCCGCTCGTCGTGGAACACCACCCGCCGCCAGTGCTCCTCGCTCCACACGATGTACGTGTTGGCGAAGTTGAGGCGCTCCGTTTGGTTGTACTGCGACAGCACCGGCTCCGTCTTCAGCTTCTTGGCACAGTTCGCTGAGCTGCTGGCGCTGGAGGAGGAGCTGCTGGACGAGGAGCTCGACGATGCGGATGATGAAGACGATGAGGACGAGGAGGCGGAGGAGCTCGGAGCGACAGAGGCGGCTGACGCGCGTAAGAGCGCATTGGCGGCCGCTGCAATATTGCTGCTGCTGGGCGCACCAACGGCCGCCACCCGGGACACGATGGTGGGCGAGACGCTGGAGCCGTTCGACTGCTGGGTGGGCGCATGGCTGGAGGCAGTGCCGCCCGTACTCGAGCTGGCGGCCGAGAAGTTCGAGTTCTGGTTGAGGGCGTGCACGGGCAGGTGCGATTGTGGCTGCTGGCTCTTGAGGGGCTGTGGCTGGGGCGGTGGCGCCTGCTGCTGCTGCTGCGGCTGCTGCTGGTAGTACGGATGGTGGTGGTGGTAGCTGATGTGCTGCTGGTGCTGGTGGATTGTGGGCTGCTTGAGCTGCAGCTGCTTCAGCTGCGTCTGCGACTGGGCCAGCAACTGTTGCTGGTGCTGCTGGTGGTGCTGTTGCTGCTGTTGTTGGTGCTGCTGCTGCTGTTGCTGTGGGATCGGCATCTGCTGGATGCCCGGATGCTTCAGGTAGTAGTGCAGGGCCATGAGGTTATTGGCACTGCTGGCTGTGCTGGTGGGTACGGGCACGGAGACTGGCACTACACCGGGATTGACACCAATCCCGTTGCCGACGACTCCACCCTGGAGCAGCTGGACTGTGGTGCCCGCTCCTACTGGCGGGCCGCCATGTACGGCTGCTGCCGCCGCCGCTGCTGCTCCAATGGCACCCGCACTGGCGGCCAGCTGGGCCGCCGATTTGGGGTCATAGATGAACTTGTTAAAGTTCTGCAGGTCGTCTGGACTGAGCACTAGCGTTTTCATTTGGAGTGGCTGTGAGTGAGTGTGAAGTCTGAGGTCTAAGTGCGGTTTCCGTTTCAGCTGCGCACCGATGGCTCAGCTGCTGCTGCTCATGGGTTTTCGGGGCTTGGAACCCTTCAAGTCGCTGCTTGGCCGTTGGGCTGGGCTAAATGCAAGTCCGGGTTTCGGGTCTCTCTCGGTTACGAAGCAAACACGCTCACGCACTTTCGGCTGGCTGGCGACTCGATTTCCAAATTCGTTGCGCGTTCGACTTGGCAACCTGTTCCTCTCCTTCTTCTCTTTCGTTACTCTGCGCCGCCGCCGCGCTCTCTCGCTTATCAAAGGGCTGGCCGATCGCCTCGACTCTCCGACTTCTTCTGATTGCAAAACTCTCGGCGCTCGTAAAAAGATGTCGGTTTACTTTCCCACCGTCGTCGGGCACGTACAACACAAGCGAGTGAGCGTGGTGTGTATGCTGGCCTGGCCTGAGTGTGTGTGTGTGTGTGTGTGGTGCTGGAGCACTTCCAGTATGTTATCCTCTTTTGTTGAAGTGGTTTTTCTTGTCGCTGGCTCGCTGCTGGGTCTGGCTGGTGCAGTTGCTCCGCTGTGCCGTGCAAATGTTTCCTTGTTTCTTTATTCTGTCGCTCTCTGTGGCTCGGCTCTTAGGTATTCCGCTGTCGTCGACGTCGATTTACCTGGAATAAAATAAAAAGCAGGTATGTGAGAAAAGAGTCTTGTTTCACACTTTGCATTGTGTGTGCATGTATATCTCCACCGAGTATATATATATATACAGACTGCATCAGCAGCATGTATTCAATATTTTTCGGCTGGTGAAATCAACACACAAAACACAACAAGACATCGACGTCGACGTCCGTTTCTGAACAGATGTTCCGAGATGTGCTCGGATTTCAGGTCCCTTTTCAGTGCAGAAGAAAGGGTCTCGTCTCTTTCAAGTGTACAAAAAATTCCCTAAACCGAAATGGGAGCACACGCACAACACACACATACAACTGAGAGTTTTTGAAAATTTGCTGCATTTGCAATTTTCTGTTTTTCGCCAGCAGGTCTTTACTTCTCGGCCTGTTTACCTTTTGTTGTTCGTTTCCTTTTCTTTCTCTTTTCTTTTCTTTCTCCTTTCCTTTTTGGGAAACAAGTGGTTGGGGGCGGGGAATGTCAAAAGTGCACTGGCACAAAAGATGGCCAAGAGAATACATATATGAAGCTGTGGCAGGTGTTGCGAATCCTGCAGAGAATTGTTTTGCGATTGGCAGGCCAAAAATAGGTTCCCAGCGTATGGCTTTGTTTTTCTTTACTTCCAAACCCAGCCACTGCTGCGATAAGGCTGCGGCCCCATCCCAGAGGGAGATTACCCAGCTAGTACATGGGAATGGAATGGTTATGGTTACGGGTGCGGGCAGTACGTGTATGTATTTGGCGTTATCATCGGGCTCTGACTCTTATTTTTATTCCGATTCCGATTTCAATTCCGCCGGCAACCACGCGCACGCACATGTCTCCCCCCCCCCCATTCATAATCCCCACACAAAAATCCCGCACCTATAATATATATCTATTGCTATATCTAATCGCCCGAATGAATTTCAGCCCTACGTTATAGCCTTTTCAGGCAACGGCGACGGTGACTTTAATACGCATGCTTTTCCCCACAGCTCTCGCCCTTTGCCTGGCCTGTGTAGCCCGTAATGAAATTAAAACTAAATTCAGCTCGCCACGGGGATGAAAATCGAGTTTTTCGGTTCGACTAAGGGAAGAAAGCTGCTGCTGCTGCAAACGTATTTATGTATCTGTGTGCATGTGCGGGGTTGCTGTCGTCGGGTAAGGGACGCAGGATGTAGCTGCTATGGATGTGAATGCTGCTGTGGCTGTGTCAACCGAAGGGCTACTGGGCGAGTGCGAGTGTGTGTGCGATTGCTGCAACAAACTCGGTCGCTCTCCGATCGAAACTGCTGCGAAACTGCAGCTGTGTGTGCCTGGAAACTGCTCCCAGCTCCCTGCCTGGCCTGCCTTGGTTGGGGGCAAAAAGTTTCTTCGGTCGCAAGCCTGGTCAGCGGGTCGAAAGTTCAACGGGGAAGACCTTCGAACTAACAGCTTTCCTGCTAAGAAGCCCATACGGCATGAATCAGCAAATTTAAGTGTTGTGAAATTCGATGAGAAATTATGATCTTAAGGAACAACTGGAATTTTGATAATAGAAACTAGAATTTTTATAAACCTTTTTCCTCAATTGCTGTACATTTTTAAATTATTTTTTTTAGGGGGAAAGTTGCCAGTAATTTAATGTCAAAGTTTATTACAAACTCTTTAAATTTGTAGGTAATCGAACATTAAAATAAGTTAAAATCGTGTATCAATATCAATTAAATGATGATGAAATCAATACACTTTCTCAATGTTTCTAACGTTCACTTTAAACTCGATATCGAAAAACTGTATGCTAAAAATTGATACTCAAACGATCACAGAATAGGGAATAGTTTAACTAAAGAAGTATAATAATCTAGCAAGTACTCAAGAGAATAAATAACATCAAAACGTGCACCCTAAATGGCCTAATCTGTAGGTTAAATCGTGTTCATGACGTCAATAAGAGAACTCAAAGTCACACCATCAGTACAAAAATAAACATATAATTTTTGGTAAACATTAAAAAAAGGTGTGTATTATCTTTAAAATATATTTCTTACTGGTTTATGGAAAATAAAGTCATTAAACTATACGGTCAGCCGTCTCAGCAACTAATTATTAGTTCGAAAAGGAAAAAGAGAAGTAATATTTTTGTGGATGACGAGTTACACAGAAAATTTGCCAATTGGAAAGCTTAGGAAAACTCTTAATCATGTGGCTAGAAGGATATTTGAGATCTATTTGTCTTGTTTAAACTAAAAGCTGGCAAATTGAAACCTGAATCCGTGGATTGGTCAACTGTTTAGCCAAGTTTCCTAATTATCATTGTGACGACGGGCCGGTGGACAGCTTTCTACGATTTGCGTAGAACACTACTGCTACTGCAGTGCAGGCTGGCTGGCTTTAATCGATGGCACAGCATTTTCCACACACATTTTCCGATACGATTCGATTCTTTCACATTCCTCTGCGCAATTACCGGGGGAAGTTGCCAGTGGGAAGTGAAGTTCGGTCGAAGTTGGAGTCACAGAGAGATAGCATTCACAGTCGCCCGGCACTGATTGATAGTTGGGCTGCTGCTCTGCGAATTCCCAACTCACGTGATAAGATAAGGCGATAATATGAAGCTCGCAAATGCTGCGAGAACCATTGTTTGGCGCTGCGTGAACTTTGGCCTTGTGTTCGGCCAAAAAAAAAAGAGACAAAAAGGCAGAAACAAAACAAGAAACTGGTTGTACTTGAGGGGAAACTACACAGCCAGAGAAGCAGCAAGCTCTTTTCGATTTTTCGATGCTGGTTGCCAGCGGTTCGAAGCCCTTGGAATGCTGCTGGCAGGCCTAAAAAAGCAGCGTTTTTCCAACGCTTTTCGCTCGGTTTTTGTAAGGGGGTTTTGTGTGTGCGAGAGAGTGTGTGTGCCTGCCTGCCACACACAATCTAATCAAATGCCCTTGATAAGTCTCTGAACTCCGGGATCTTTTGAGACTGCTGCTGCTGACTAATCACATTTTAAGCAATTGAGTCATGTTCAGGAAAATGTTCATATACACGTTCGTTCAAAATCACTGTCTTAGCGTTTCTTTTTTACTTTTTTATTTTGTGATTCACTTTAACGAGGAATTTTCCGTGACTTTTAACGATTTCACTGGTTTTCATTGGCACATTTTGTCCTGTTTTGTAACGCGTCGACACTGTTTTTATGGCCGCGACTGTGACGCCCTGCGTGAGTTGTTTTTGTTCGTTTTACGCTTTGCGGGGGGGATGCTCCCGCTTCCACTCCCTCACCCGCGCCCCATTACGGTTTCACGTTATGGCTTTAACGTTGCAGTCGCCAGTTTCCCGTTACGTTGCACTCGCATACACGCACAGAGAGCGAAAGAGACGCAGCGGCGAGCAAGATGCATGTGGGGGAGACGATGCAGACGATGGGGGGGAGATGAGGGCGAGATGCATATGGACATGTGTAAATATCCAAAAATATAAAACGAACCCAGCGACTGAACCGACGTAATAAAATCCCTTACGCGCTGCAGGCAGCGGCGCTGACAGCGCAGCCACATGCTTTTGCTTCTATATTGAGCCAGCCAGCCCTTATGTGTTCAACTCTCCGTTATGTACAACAACACAACCAGTCCGTCCCGCATACATACAAGCGGGCACTCACACTCACGGCACTCTGCTGTGCCGTCGCTATGTCCGAGCGTATGTATGTTTGTACGTTCGTGCGTGTTTGTGCGCGTCGTGTTTTTGTGATGCCATCGTCGATATTGAAAGTACATGTGTACATAGTACGTCAGTACGTGCGTGTGTTCACGTATATGCAGCTTTTATGTACCAACGTACATTGAACGAGAATCGAGAATCGCGTTGGAAATGAACGAACTGAACAAAACGGAACACAGCACAGCAGAAATGAAATGAAATTGCCTGTGTTGCGAACAACGGGACGAAAGATACGATCCGATACGAAGAGGTGCTTCTTTTTTCAGTTAATTCTTTGCTCTGCACACACACTGTTTGGTGCCCGTTTGCATGTATTGCCTATATACACCCGTCCCATACCGTACGTACTGCCTGTGTATGTGTGTGTGTATCGTTTTCATTTTCACGGAACAAATATGGCTGCAGCACACAAAAAGCACTGCTTGGCCCACACTTTTTTCACTTTTTCACGCTCTTGTGGCTCGTTTTTTCGTTTTAAAGTACTGCTGACTCGCCGATTTGGGTTTCGTGGATTGGGATTCCGTTTGCGTTGCGTTTGTTGCTTGCCTTTCGGCTGCTTTGGGGCCTGCGAGTGCGTGATTACGCCATTTTCTTTGCTCGTTCGCTTCGCACGCCCATCTTTCGAATTACCTTTGCGACTTAATTCCGTACGAATTGATCTGCACTCTGCACTCTGCACTCTCGCTGCACTCGCGGTCACTGTAAACGGAAGGGGCGCTGGTTCGATGGCCAATCAATTTATTGACTATTCACGGATCCACGGGACTATTCACGGTTTCGTTTCGGGCTGGATTTCTGTACGAGTAGTTGCCAGATGAAAATTTTGTTGATTATCAATATCATATATCGATATTATAGCACGATATATTTTTATCTGAGACGCGAACCGTTTTGACGTCACATTTCCCAACCGGTAATACCACCCCATCTTCGGAACCATGCTAGGGAATGGACGAACCGGTTATGCAAGGGAATGGACGAATCGGTAAAATGTGTACGAGTAGTTGCCAGATGAAAATTTTGTTGATTATAAAAATATCAATATATCGATATTATAGCACGATATATCGAACCGTTCCGACGTCACAAATCCCAATCGGTAAATGTGTACCAATATATCGATATTTTTTCTATAATTGTTGAAATTTCACCCTAAAAAATCCAAGTATATAAAAATCGATGTTTTCGAAAATCGCTAAGTCGGCGGGGAATCATCGATTGCACAGCCGATGTATCGACTTCTAGCCCAAATTAAATAACAGTTATTCTTCAAATAATGTGACAGAAGGAAAAACTAAATAAGTCCTCAATTGGGGCGGTATTCGACTTTTTGAGAAAATAAAAATAAATAAATTAAATATTGTAAATAACTTCAACACCCACTTGAGAGGTAAGCTATAGCAGCTAATGGTCTTAATTAATACATAGTTAGCTTTTAGGTTGTAACCAATTGTTACCTTAATATAAATAAATAATTGTTGTTCACTTACCGATCGGTGCTATCAGATTTATATAGATATAGGAATATAGGATATAGGATCTAGGACATACCGCAGTAGAGGACACTCAGTTACCTTTCATCGTCACACTGCAGACTTGGCCGAGTTTCATCAATGATGAAGTCCTCTCGAGTGAAGAGATTTTACCACAGGTATTAGCACAGATTTTAACACAGAATTATTAACACAGTTCCATCATGGTCAGTTGTTGTTTTAATTTCTATTATATAGTAATATTATGTCTGTGCACTAAATTAAACGATTTGATTTATTAGAATCCGAAGAACAGATAAGCATTTAAATTTTAATTGGAAATATAAAATAGGGTTTCTTGAACCGTCTTTTCCGGTGAAAATATGATTCCGAGATTTGTAAGTCAACGTTTTAAATTAAATGAATAGTTTTAAACATATGTACTTTAGTGACAATAAATTAAGTAGTCAGTTTGACATTTTCCCGAAAAATGTATTATAATTAAAAACTTTTCTTCTTTGTTATTTTGAAATTGATTTAATTATTCATTAGTTATACATATGTATATTTTCATAGTTTACAAGGGATTTTAATAAATAGTCTTAAACGTAGTCTAAAATATATTTAAGTTACTAGCATCCTCTTTTTACTTTTGCGCTGGAATACTTGTTAGATTATTCTCTAAACTAAAATTCGGAAGCGCAACATGGATGTCCCACATTTGCTGTAGCCTTCGAACGACGGTCCAGTAAATGATGATCAATGTTATTATGATTAAACCCACGATGTTCCACGGAATATAGGCTAAATTGAATTTCTGCAGCAATGGAAGGATGGTCGTCACTTCATTACCAGTTCCTAGGTGAAGCTCAAACTTATCGCTTTTATTATTCTCCATCATAGTCCTTACGAAGGCTGCATTCGCCATAGTCAGCAACGTTAGCAACGCTATAAGATCCAGCAAAAGCGTTTTCCTTTCCATGATATTGAACAGCCAGACTCCGACTAATTATACGAAATGAATGCCTTGCATTAAATAACAAATATCTTACTGATAATTCCAACGATTTCGACGAAATGTATTTTCGCATGAATTGTGAAGGTCCGTTGAACTTGTATACCTCAGAACTCGGGAAAATCTATCGAAAATCTATCGAAAATCTATCGAAATTTAATAATATTAATAATAATACTAATAATAATAATATAATATTAATCTTTAAGTCGACAAATCCCATATGTATGTAGACGTCCATGATAATGGCGACTGACTAATATACTGACTAATTGACCGAATGTTTGAATGCCTTAAATGAATTATTAAATTAATATTTTATTATTTATTTATTTTATTATTTATTAAATTAATTATTAATTATTAATTTTTTCGATTATGCAAACTAATAATAACATTGGGGACAATTTTTTTCGGCATGAACGAAAAATAACTTATTTTTATTAAAGTAAAAAAACATTAATCTTTTTGCTTTTACAAGTTTTTAAAATTTTGTTTCCGTTTCCTTTTCTGGTTGGAAAATTGGAAAGTCAGCTGTTTTGTGGCAAAACCCAATCTGCGAGCTGGTCACATTGCTTGTCTTTTGATGACGACAAATTCGTTTTGAAAAATAAAAGTAAAATAAAATGCGCAAGCTCCCCGGCGCTACGCCCGCACACGTATTTGGAACAAATGTTTGCTGAACAACGGTTGCCCACTCAATGTAAGCGCCAGTACCTCTTCCATCGCCGCCGCCGTCGCCGCCGCATTATTTTGTTTACAATTCTGCTTGCACAAGTGCACAAGTCCAAGTCCAATCGGTTCAGTTACGCTTCCGGCCTTAATTTTAGTGGCAAAAACAACGCAGTAGTTCATTAGTTCGCACCGTATCGCTAGCTATCGCAGGTAAGTGCTTATCGGAACGGCGCTCGCGTCCGGCCTTGTCTGTAGCTATCTCTTTGCCTCACCATTGCCTACGCGGCCAGGCGTGTGGAGCCCCCCCAAATCCAAGAGAGAAAGTCAGGAATCCCTTCCCTTCGGAGACGACAAGATGCTGGCCCACTCCGGACACGTGATGACGCTGGCCAACAGCATCATAGGCGTTGGGATCCTGGCCATGCCCTTCTGCTTCCAGAAATGCGGCATCCTGCTGTCCATCCTGCTGCTCGTGCTGAGCAACGGCATCACGCGGGTGTGCTGCCACTACCTGATCAAGACCTCGCTGCTGACACGTAGGAAGAGCTTCGAGCTGCTCGGCCTGCACGCATTCGGCACTTCCGGCAAACTGCTGGTGGAGCTGTGCATCATTGGCTATCTGATTGGGACGTGCATCACCTACTTTGTGGTCGTGGGGGATCTGGGGCCGCAGATAATAGCCAAGCTGTTTACGTTGAACGTGGCGGACCATCTGCATCTGCGCAGCCTGGTAAGGGAGGCGTTAGTTCTGTCTGTGAATCGCTACTAATCATTAATTTCAAGGTAATGGTGGTGGTCACAGTGGTCTGCATTGTCCCGCTGGGCATGCTCAGGAACGTGGACAGCCTGTCGGCTGTGTGCACCGCCTCCATTGGCTTCTACGTGTGCCTGATGCTCAAGATCGTGCTGGAGGCACAGAGTCACATAGCGGCCAACGATTGGACAGAGAAGGTGCTCTACTGGGAGCCCGCGGGCGTGCTCCAGTGCCTGCCCATCTTCAGCATGGCGCTCTCCTGCCAAATGTGCGTAGTAAATAATGAAATATTTATATATTTTTGTAGTAAATATTTAATCAATCCGCGTATCCGCGTGCAGGCAGCTGTTTGAGGTCTTCGAGAGCATTAACAACCAGAGTCTCGACAAGTTGAACGGCATTGTGCGCAACGCCACTTGGATCTGTACGTTTGTTTACATATCCGTTGGCTTTTTCGGCTATGTGGCCTTCTGCACCCACACCTTTTCGGGTGAGTGTACAAAAGACCAGCTTTGTTGACGCACTTTCTGATCTATTTATTCTCTTTCTTATGCGAAGGCAACATTTTGGTGAACTTGTCAACCTCCTTCGGCAGTGATATCATCAAAATAGGCTTTGTGCTGTCGATTGCCTTCAGCTTTCCCCTGGTTATCTTCCCCTGCAGGGCCAGTATCTACTCGCTGCTTTACAGAAAGGTAAGCTAATGATTCCCTTAAGTGCCCTGCGACTGATTAATGGCTGCATTAATGCACGTTGACAGGGACACACGGAGAGCAGCAGTTACATTCCCGAGCAGCGCTTCCGGCTCATCACTATCTTCATTGTGGGCTTCTCGCTATGCGTGGCCCTTGTGATTCCCTCGGTGGAGCTTATAATTGGCCTGGTTGGCTCCACCATTGGCGTGGCCATTTGCATTATGTTCCCCGCCTCCAGTTTCCGCAAGATCATCAAAAAGGAGTCCATGGAACGCACTCTCGCCCAGTTGGTATTTGTCAGCGGGTTTCTGTTGATGATCCTGGGCACCTACGCCAACCTGAGTGCCATCGATGAGCAGAGTTCGGGGCCAGAGTTCGATGTAATCCAGTTGGCCGCCACCCCGCTGTATCCAGAGGGCAAAGTGCCAGCGGAGCAGCTGCCCAAACATTTGGCCAGGGAACTGGCTGAGAGTGAAAAGAACTTGTTGCTGCAGAAGCTGGAAATTCAGAATCCTGAAATTATCAAGGATTCCTTGAGCGAAAAGATAATCGAGAAGCCAAAGGAGAAGCCATCGGAGCCACCTCTACCACCGCTGCCCATCGATGAGGTTCACGTGGTGCCCCTGGACAGCGACAAGGCGGCTGCTAGTGAGGCAAAGAAACCCGTAGAAGAGACTGAAGTAAAGCCAGCGGAAGTGAAACCCGCAGATGTCAAACTGGAGAAGGAGAACCCACCGCCGCCCATTGCAGCCGCCTCAACAGAGGCTCCGAAAATGGGAGTAGCGAGCAATACCATTGACGGAGCGGCCATTAAGAAAGAGGAGGAAGTGGCCGCCGAGGAGCAAAAGGAGAGCAAAGCCAATGCTGAGGAGCTCCTAAAAACGCAAAAGGAGCTCAAGGAGACAAAGCAGCTGCTGGCCAAGACCGTGGGCGAGCTGAACGAAGAGCTGGCCAAAAAGAGTCCCCTCAGTCAGCTGGCTAAAGAGGAACTGAAAAAGGAGCCCACTGCCGAGCAGACGCCACCTGTTGCCGAGGCAAAGGCAGAGCGCAGGCCCAAGGCTTCCCTGATGGAAATACTAACCGAAAATGCTCACTTGCGCGATGAGAAGGAAGCCCATGCCGGCGTTTTTGAGCCGCTGTCCTATAAAACCGGCGAACTGCTGAAGAACTCCTCAAGTGTGGACACGGCGTCCCTCATCAAACGGCTGCCCATACCACTGGCTTTGATGGTGAATGCAACGCTGGGGGCCAAGGAGGCCAAGGAGGTTAATGGAACAGTCGCAGAGGTTAAGAAGCCAAATATCGAGGAGAACGTGGAGGCCATTCGGCGAGAGCTGCTCAACCTGAGGACAGAGCAGCCGCTGTCGCGGATCAAGCGGGAGGCTGGCGAGAATTGCCTGCGAGAACCGAAGCTCGATGAAGTGAACAACAAGCATTTGGCAGCAGCAGCAGCAGGAGGCTTGAGCTTAAACCTGGAGAGCATAGGACGCGATCTCAAGTCTGTCAAGGATGAAGACGTCGAGGTGACCACTGAAAACGAAGCCTACCACCCATCGAGTCCCAACGGAACCCCCCGACCTCCGCAGCTAACGTAAGCTTTATGTACATAAAACACGTATTTATTTAGTGAGTAAGCGAAGTAGGCTTAGAGAGAGTTTAGAGAAGTTAAATATATATTTATATTGATATTTGGATACCTTGGTAAAGTGTAAAGTGTGTTTTGTCAGTCGCAAAATCAAATTTCGTGTGTGTAAACCCATAGCCCAGAATTCACCCGTTCAAAATGTCCATTATACTCAATGTAGTCCAGCAATATGTGTTGGAGAAGGCCTGCGATTTGACCTGCGAGGCAGCCTTGACAGTCTTAAGAATATGGAGCGGCGTGAGTAGTCGATGGCCTAGGTAATCCTTTCCTCCTGCAGCTGAGAGTCCTTGTTTTCCAGCCAAAACTTAAGGAGAAGGCAGAGCAGCAGGAAAGGCCTAAGCCAGTGCCAGCTCCAAGGCCAGCTTTGCCACGTGCCCAGTGCAGTTGCCTGACTGTAACCTCCTCCACAGAGATCCCCAGAGCCTTTAAGTGTGAGGGACGCGACATTCCACGCTTCAACAGCGGCTCCATTGATCCTCCTTCGTGCTCCTGCATGCGGGTGTGCCGCGACAGCTACTTCTCTTAAACTGAAACGTTTTGGAAACAGAAAAGGTTACCCACGAAAGGAAACACAATGCGCGCTCTTGAAATAAAGCTTGGGATAGTTTAGAAACAATTGCAACTTTAATTAGGAATTAGCGAAAGCGACAAGGACAAAGCTGGCTGGGAAGATCTCTCCCTAGCCGCATCCAAGGTGTAACAACTAACAGGTTTTGAGTATGTAACGGTGGATCGATCCCACTTCCTCTCTAGGCCACATCCGCTCCTAAAGAGTGCAGGTCGTAGAGCACCTCCAGGATGGCAGCCACACTCCAGGCCTGCGTGCGACACGAGTCGCCGCAGTAGGAACCATTGTCGTTGGTCAACTCGGGCAGGCCTCGCCAGTGCGATGTCTGCATCTCCCGCAGATGGTTACGCAGAATGGCCCACGTTTCGGCAATGGTTTCATCCAAATGGCCACACTTCTTGGCAAAGATTAGGCGCGCCCGCAGATAGAAGCCAATGGGCCAGAGCCACTCCGGTCCCTGGTGATAGTTGGCGCCATGCGCCACCGTGCAGTCGGTGGAGTCGTTGGAGTTGTCATAGTTGGCCCTGTAATTCCAGTCCTCGGGATCCAGCGTCTTCATGCCCAGCGGTCCCAGAATGTACTTCTTGGCCTGCTCGAGGGCACGCCAGGCGTTCTGGGGATTGCATAGCTCCGGGGCGACCGTCAAAGTGATGGGGAAGTTGCAGCGCAGCTGGAAGTCTGTCCAGCTCTGGGTGGCTCCATAGCTGTCCTTGTAGATCTGCTTCTTGTTGGCCAGCGAACCGGTCTCCGAGTCTGAGACGTAAAAGTGCCTGTCGAAGTTGTCCCTGATGCGATCCGCCCACTCCTTGTACGTCCACTTGGTCTGCTCGCCCGCAGGCCCCTTCCGCTCCACGCCCGTGTACGGGATCTGCTCCTTCTCGGCCAGGCCCTGCATGAACCGCAGCACAGCGTACTGCAGGCCAATGAGCTCCACAGCGGAGCCATCGCGGGGAGTACTCGGTCGTCCCTTGTTCCCCGCCTTCTGGGAGGAGCCCATCTTGTCCATCCAAGTGCCGCAGTTGAAGTTGTTGCCACCGAACACGAAGCCCGTCTCCGGATGCACGCCAATGTGGTTGTTGAAGCCCTGATCCACCATATGGGCATCGATCTCGTAGCCAGCGTTGCGCTCCCTGTACTGCAGGCCCTGGAAATGCACCTGCAGAGCCTCCTGCATCACGTCGAAGAGCAGCTGATCGAAGGCGCCGGGGGCATGGGCCTCCGCATCGTCGTAGGGGAACAAGCGCGACACCTTATCCCTTAGGATCTCGGCACCCTTGGGCGCCGCCTCAACATACTGCTTGATGCAGTACATCCACCACCAGACAGCGTCGCGGCAATTGAACCTCGGCTTGCTGCCGCTGTCCAGGAGATTGGGAATCAGGCCATGCCGCAGGGTCTGGCCAAAGCCGATGATGATGTAGCGGGCCTCGTTGTAGCGGCCGGTGAGGAACATGGAGCCGCGCAGGGCGATGAAGGTGTCGCGACCCCAGCAGCGCATGTAGCCGGTGGAGAAGTGCGGCAGGCCGGCGGAGAGGGTCACGCACAGCTTTGGCGGCTTTGGAGGACTGATGGCAGGACTGAAGCCGGGCAGATTCGACGACTTGCAGGCGGAGAGGAACTGCAGCGTGGACAGCGCCAGTGACTGGGTGAAACTGTGGCCGTTCTTGATGAAACTGGAAAAGATACCAAAGGGAAATGCTTTAACTAAGCAGCTTCAAGCTCCTTTCAAGTCACTTACTCGGGCATCAGCTCGTTGACTTGGTTGGTGAGCACATTGTAGACGCCACTGATGATGGCATCGAAGTAGCAGGGCACCAGGTAGCGTGGAATATTCTTCAGCGGCTCAAAGGCCGCCTTCATCCAGGCGGACAGTGGCTTCAGATCCTCGTAGCTGTTCAAGCGATCAGCGATGTAATCTGTGGAGAGAATCCTTTAGAGAAACGACTCTTTAGAGCTTTTTTCGAAGGGATACCAAACCTATCATCCAGTTGCCATCGCGCAGATTGTTGCACAACGGATGTCCGAGGTCATTCTTGGGCGAGATCTCCGTCAGCAGCGAGACGAAGCCTTGGAGGCCGCAGTAGACAATCTGACCAAAGTTGGGTATGTCGTAGGCAGAGCCTCCATGGCCCAGATCGCGCTCCTCCTGGTCGCAGCTGAACAGAGCTCCGCTCAGGGCCACCAAATCGAGTTTCGAAACGATGGCCTGCAGCTGAGACCACTCCTCGCCCGCTCCCAGCCGCAGGTCGTTGGTGAGCTTCTGCAACTTGCCAAAGCTGGCACGCGGACCCGGATGCACGGAGACCCTGATGGCCACCACAGTGCCCGGTCGTAAATTGACAAACTTCAGTTCCGTGTTGTTGCCGTCCACGAAGGCTTGGGTCTGGAAGACCGTGGACTTGGCCAGTGGGATGTGCTCCTGGAGGTGCAGCTCGAACTGGGCGAAGCCATTGATTACGTTGGCGTCCTTCTGGAAGGGAGCCGGCCGGTCGAAGGGCTTGTCGCTCTTTGTGGTCAGACTGGCCTCCAAAATGATCTCGTCCAGCACGCCCTCAAATCTCAGCGGTCGGATCCCGGTGGCTCCGGCATTCGGATTCGGATAGCCAAAGGCCGTGTGGGCCACCAGGATAACCGACTGGTGAGTGGTGGGCGAGTGACGTGTGACGGCCACCACATTGGGGTCCATCTGGTCCACATATACTTGGGTGAAGCCCTCCTCCGCCAGCTGGCCGTGCAGCAGATTCAACGCCCGCTTGGCGCCCATAATCCCGGACTTGGAGTCGACGCCCTTGCCCCACTCCTGGTAGGTGCGCTCCTCATCCACCACATGGATCTGCAGGAAGATGAAGGAATAGAAATAGAAATTCTCGAGGTAAACCTCCCACTTACATGATGGGGCACCAGCTCGTCGTAGCCACGATTACTTCCCGTGGCACAGCACGCCATGGAGACCAGGGCGGCCGAGGGGAGCAGGTCGTAAACGGAGCGCTTCTCCACCGGCGATGGGTTGTCGTGGGTGAGGTCCAGGAACAGAGCATGCGCCACACTGGAGGCCTCGTGACGCGACGAGTTGGCATAGAAGCCGCCGACGGGCACACCGCCATAGCGGTAGACCAGACGACCCTGCTCGTGCGAGTCCCAGGCGGAGAGGGCCTCACGGATCAGCGAGGTGATGCCCAGCCGGTTGACGAACACATTGTCCGTGGCATCCGAGTTGGTGAACAGCTCCGCCACCACATACAGCTCCGGGTTGATCTTGCGCGCGGCATCCAGCAGATACTCGGCTACATGCAGAGGCGTGGAGTGGCAGTTGTCGAGGCGCACGCCATCGAAGATGCGCGCCGTGGTCTCCACATACTCGGTCATGTGCTTCCACAGGTAGGGACTATCCTCGGGCTTCCTGCCGAAGCGAAGCTTCACACTATCGCCCCACGAAATGAGCTCTCGCTTGAGGTAGACATTGGCGCGGCCCGGCTGCTCCTCGGCAAAGTCGCGGAGCGGATCACTGGAGCCCATCACCCAGCCGTTGTGGGCCATGAAGAACTCGCCCGCCTTGCTGTACATATCGGCCTCGATCTCGGCCAGGGATTTGCCCAGAGTGCCCGTGTGCGTGAAGTAGACCATGAAGACGGAGTGCTTCTCGGAGATCTCCTTCACGCGCGGCCCATCGCCCTGGACTCTTTCGTAGCGCACGCCGGCGAGGACATTGTCGATGGCATAGTTGACGTAGCCCTGGATCTCGGCGCGCACACGCTCGTTGAGGGAGTCCAAGTGACGGCGAAGGGTTTCGGCGCATTTGCGGAAACGCGACTCCTCATCGAAGCAGTCGCCATGGAAAGCATTAAAGATCTCCAGCGCTCGCTCGAAATTGATGGTGCTGGCCAAGCGTCGATATTCCGGGTCCTGTATCAGTTGGATCTCCTCGAAGCGCGACTCGTTGGCCACGTTCTTGGGCGGCTCGCGAGTCCTCACTTGGGTCATGAACTCGTTCACGTACTTCATGGCATCGCACTGATACAGCTCGTGGATATTGACCTTGGACATGTAGGAGGTGTGCAACTGGTACTTTAACGCTTCCAAATGGCACTCCTGATCGATGACCTGGGGCACTCCGACATGCTCCAGGCTGCCCTCGGCTATGTCCAGACCGCACTGGGCGAAGGCGGCGTCTAGCAGGAAGGCAGGGCGCAGATAGGGACAGGTGGCGCACGAGTAGGTGGCATCCGGATGCTGCAGCAGCCACTCGGACTCGTTGGCCGTGTGATTGAGCACAATGTCGCAGATGGAGGCTACCCCCCATTCCTGGCGACACTTCTTGATCACCTTTTCCACCTCCTCGAAGCTGACCTTGCCGCCCTTTTGGTTGGCATAGATGGAGCTCACCCTCAGCTGGTCACGCAGCGAGTAGCAGGAACGGGAGCCGCCCAGCTCCTGGATGGGCGTGAAGTGGATCACATTGTAGCCGGCCTCCTTGGCCACGCGCAACTTTGCCACCCAGCTGTTCAGCGGTCCCAGGAGCTTCGTGAGCACCGTTTGACAGCGCACCGAGTCCAGGGGAATGGTCTTCTGGGCGCCCGGCGGTCCCACATGCAGGGTGGGCTCCACTTGGACATACAGAGCTCCATCGGCGCCAGAGCTGCCAGTGTCTGGCCTGTGATTAATAAAGTTCTTGATTAATAAAGTTCTGGCAATGAATTGAAATCAATTAAGGTTTTTGGATGTTTTATGATCTCTGCTTCTTCACGCTTAATTTAAATTACTTCACTTTAAACAGATTCTTCAAGGTTAAATCATACTCCTTGCCTCATAAAACCCCTCCTGCAGCAACTTACCTCTCCAAATACCGGAAGTAAAAGTGATATGTTCCCGACATATTCAAATCCACCAGACTGTAGATGTCCGTATCCACGACATGGGCCTCCGGATGCATCACGGAAGTGATCTGCTTGCCACTGCTCAGTTGCCATCCCAAAACCCGGTACTCGGTACGAACAAACTTCTGTCCCTCGGCAGGGTAGTTGGTGTAGAGGACAATCTTTCGGCCCAGCAGCGAGGCATCCGGATGGACACTCAGCTTGGAGCCCCTCTTCAGGCGGTACAGCACATGCTCGGCATTCTGGCCCTCGCTGATGGGTATGCTGTGCGACTCCGTCTCCTTGCCCATGGTGCTCATCTAAAGAAATCCGGAAATCGGTTACACAATCGCCAAGCCGAGCGTCACGTCGATGATTACACATGAACATGAACATGGGCGTTGTTTTGCATGGAATGTACAGTCAGTTGAACTATTTATAAAATCCCGATGCCACTATCTCAGAGATCTCTTGATAATTAGCTAATTAGCAACCTTTTTAGAGGGCTCTTTTCAAATGAGATTAATGTTAGTTTTAAGACTAATCAAGAGACGAAGAAATTTTAAATCTCTTGCAATTTGCGAGAAGGTTTTACAACCTTTTAGGGGATATCCATTAATAAGGCGTTTCTTAGATGACACTCAAAACTACTTTCAGAAAACCCCTTGGTAACATTTCCAGATCTCCATTTGATCTCTGATATCTTTACATTTATTTTTAAAACTCCGAAACCATGAAACATTTTTCAAAACCATCGATGCCTCTATCCCTAAGTCCAATTGGTTTGGAAAACCCACTTTAAATCAGATCGTAAGCTCATTGGGTATTATTTTGATCCTTAAATCCAATTGGTGTGGGAATGACACTATAAACCTGATACAAAACTCCTAATATATCCATTATTGACCATTTTAGAGGTTCTTATGAAATGTTCACTGTATTTTATGGAGGGGAACGCACACACAAAGGCATCTTCTTGTTATAACACCACCACAGTGCGAGCAGAATCTTTGAGGTTTTTTCTGGCCTAATCGGACTTGACTAGACACTGTGACTAAGTTTAGTCTTTGCTGTTAACGAGGAGCACCCGGCACTATAACTGCAGCATCGCCGGCAGGGATTGCATGTTTTATATTCATGGTGGCCTCCACTCACACACTCTGGACAAGCACATACATAGGTAGTTGGGGATTATGGACACTCGGGGGACACGGAACACGAACACTGGGAACACACCGGTGATGATCACTGGGGGCGATAATACCTCACGGCGGCGGATGATTTGATTTGATTTGATCTCGGCACTGCCTGCATTGCCCATTGCCTCAGCACTTGCTCTCGCACTTGGAACGGTTCTAATCGCGACTGATTCTGGCTCTGATCTTCCGCCGGATTTTGCCTCCTCCAGAGGCGCCTGCTTCCTCTTTCTCTCCGGCAATCCGTTGTCTGCTTCTTCCGCTCTTTCGATTTGCAACGGTACTGCGTTATCGATCGCCGCGAAAAGCCAGCGAAAGAGCTGATAGCGCATCAATATCCGGAGCAGGCTCCTCCAGAGCCAATGGAATCCCTCGTTCAGCATGACTACTAACACGGTTCGGTTCGGTTCTTCGTGGTCGGTTGCCAGGAATTTCTGGTCGACGCAATCTCAAATGGAGCATTAAAACAAAAAAATGTTCGTTTTAATCGCGCTTAAATGTCACGCACACACAAACACACACTCACACAACGACGACGAACAGGGGCGCCCGATCAAGGGGGTTAGGTACTAAATGTGGGGGAAATGCAATGTATTTGTTGAAATTCCCTGAGCCCCTGCGGATGCATTATCGACATGTGGCGCCTACGTGAGTATTAGACAAAAAGGTGTTCACGATTAGCCGCTAAAATCCTTATCAACATTGAATTTTCACTAGCAGGTCAGGGAATAAAAATAATTTTTGCACAAAACAAGCAGTCACACACACACCCACACACATTCAGCGCGTTTGTATGTAGGTCAAGGAATTGCACTTGTTTGCCGGTAGATGGCCTTAGAACATTTACTATATATATGTATATATAGAATTTTGGCGAATTTATAAAAGTTCCCCTTTATCTATAGATTTTTCACTTATCTCGCGGCACTCATTCAAATTATCACGCTTTTCTGGCAAAAATGGGGGTGTGTATGTATGGGTATGCAAATGCCGCGATTTTAAACAATTTATCACTATTTTTTTAATGATATTGTTTACTTTTTGGGCTTACAAATCTAGCTGCGAATTGAACTTTACGTTACCAGCTGAAATTCGTTCTGCTTCTTCCAATCTCAAGGTGACCTTTCAAGTTTTTGTGGTCATCAGCTGTTGGGGCGTTGCGCACCCCGCTCACCCCCCCACCCGAAAGGTCGCTTGTAAACAAAACACAGCTGTGGCAATGTTTACAATTTCAACCTGTATGTATGTATGTACTTGCAAGAGAACCTTTTAGTTTTTTATACTTTTGATGAGCAATATGCTAGCAGGCAACTATTTAAGACAAAAACTAACAATAGTTTATGTCACAGCTCGCTTTTAATTGATAAAAACGTTATTTTAGTAATCGATAAATATATTTTCTCGAGGTGGTATCGATATGTCCGCGGTAAGCTTTTTAGTGTGCCCAGCAGCCAGCGGTAACACCGCAAAGTCTGGTAGCACTGTCGCTGACGACCGAAAAGTCTGGTAACGCTGGTCGCTTTTGCGGTCGTGAGCATTCACCCGGAAACGCGGTCGGGTCGTGAGCATTCGCCCGGAAACGCGGTCGGGTCGTGAGCATTCACCACGACATCTGATTTAAAAAAAAGCCAAATTTGACGGGGAAAAGGCTAAAGTGGCAGCCTTGGAGGAGATTCAAACTTTTGAGAGAAAAAACGCTGTCTTTGATTTGAAATAAATAAAAAGAGAGAGAGAGAGAGCATTCTGTCGCAAAAGAGAATTTTTTTGTATTTTGCCTTGACGTCACGATCCTTTGCATCGCTCATCCGCCTGGGTGGCCGTGTTCGAAATCGCGTATACGCCTAGGTGGCCGATGATACGTCGTTTTAGTCCAGATTTCGTTTTTTTTTGGCATAAACTCCAAATTTTAATGTTAATATATCGTATTATAACAGGTATTCAAAAATTTAAGTAAAATATGAAAATTAAAGGTAAAGTTATGCAGTTTTTAATGTATATAGAATATAAATGTGGGATTGGGTGACGGGGAGATTATCATTATCTCCCGATTTTCTTTCACTGCCGAGTCTCCTAAATTCCATGAAATTTCGCGTTGTATTTTTAGTATATGTTTTTATGTTTTTTCCAAGTAATTGTAATGAAGAGAATTAAACGTTTAAATAATACTGAGAAACGATAACATATTACTGATTATTTAAATTAAGATTAAAA
This sequence comes from Drosophila burlai, assembly GCA_008042655.1. Taxonomy (NCBI): domain Eukaryota; kingdom Metazoa; phylum Arthropoda; class Insecta; order Diptera; family Drosophilidae; genus Drosophila; species Drosophila burlai. The sequence goes on along the minus strand of VNJT01000203.1, from coordinate 178,684 downwards.
AGAAATACCACATATAGAAATTAATGTTGTTATATTTATAAAAATGCACTTACTTATAAAAATCCCATGATTCTATTGTAGCTGATAATAATGCAAGAACACTTTAATTTAATTTGATTATTATTCTTCGACTTTCAAATAAGCTGAATCTGGCCTGAAATGTGATAAACTGCCACCACTGGTATATAGTTTACTAATCAAAGAATTGACGACCCATACCATAAAAACATTCCAAATGCGCTGAAACCGAAACTTATCGCCCATTCGCGTTCCACCTCGCATTCTGAACGAATCGCTACCGCCTCCAGCAAGTCCGGAAAATGTCGGTGGCGCAGCACCTGATTATTGTTGCAGTTGGCGGCTTGCTGCTGGGCTTCCTGGGACCCACTTCCGCGGGAGTTCCCCTGCCGCGATTCGAGGCCATGCTCAATCAGCAGTCGGCGGTGGAGGATCCATCGCTGGGCCTCTACGACGACAACGACAAGGTGGTCCGCCTGAATGTGGGCAACTTCAATGCCACGGTGCTGGACCAGAACCGAGGGGCGCTCGTCGAGTTCTACAACACGTATTGCGGGCACTGCCGGAGGTTTGCACCCACCTACAAGGTGATTGCGGAGAACCTGTTGCCGTGGTCCGAGGTTCTGATTGTCGCCGCCATCGATTGTGCGGCGGAGGAGAACAACGGCGTCTGCCGCAACTACGAGGTGATGGGCTATCCCACGCTGCGCTACCTCGGACCCGGTTTCCAGCCCAGTCCCGGAAACTATGGCCTGACATTGGGTACGCAGGATGAGCCCGAAATTAGGGAACTGCTGGCGGGCATGCTGGCGACGGAGAACAATACCAGCATCCACAACAACACCTTCTGGCCCAAATTCCGCAGCGTCACGGAGAACGACACCGCTGCCAGCCTGTTCGAGGGTCTCAGCAGCGTCAAGCAGTACGTGGCCGTTGTCCACGAGCCGGAAAACACCACGGTGGGCATCGAAACGACCCTGTTCCTACTAAACTGGCCAGCGGTGGATGTGCGCATTGTGTTTGATGTGAAGGTGGCGGCCAAGTTCAAGATTGAACCCTCCACCCTGCCCCTGAGCCTGGTCGATCGCAGGGGAGAGATTAAAGCCTACGCGCCGGAAAATGCGAGCGGCTATGCCTACGCCAAGCACATCGAAGAGGTGCTACGGGGGAAGAACATCACACCCAGGCCGCCAAAGCTGGTGCAACCACGGACCACAGTCGCCACAAAGACCGGAGCGGAGCAGAGCGAGCTCATCAAGGAGGTGCAGCGGAACAAGCACTTCGTCTACCAGGCGGATCTCGAGCAGGCCATTCGCACGGTGCTGCACAACGAGGTGCCAAAGGTGAGCGAGATCAGCGGCGACCGTCTGCTCGCCCTCCAGCGCTTCCTGACCGTGCTGCAGCGCTACAATCCGCTGGGAGCCAACGGCCATAAGCTGGTTAACCAGTTGAAGGACTATGTGGTGCAGTTCAACGAGCAGCTTTCAGGAGAGCAGTTCGAGCACGAGCTGAAGCGACTGGAAGCCCAACTCTCGCCCGTGTACTCCTCTACCCACTTTGTGGGATGCGCTGCCTCCAAGCCCCGCCTGCGTGGCTTCAGCTGCTCTCTGTGGACTCTCTTCCACTTCATGACCGTGCAGGCAGTGTCCAACGAGGAGTCGTCGGATCCGCTGGAAGTCCTGCAGGCCATGCATGGCTACATCAAGAACTTCTTCGGCTGCACCGAATGCGCCGAGCACTTTCAGGTGAGTCAATGGTAGGCAGGTAGACGACAGGCTGCTGTGTGAGCTACGTGCTAATGACCACCAAAGTGCTGACTAGGCGGGGGATCGTGCTGGTTTCGGGGATGAGGAGGAGGATTGTAGTTGATTACCAAACAAAAGGCTGAAACGCTGACTTGGCAGTGCTGGGATTTTTCCACCACGAAAACTAATTGACTTTAGGTATAAAATTGGCCCACAAAAAACCGCTTCACTTGTATATAATGAAATGCTGCGTTAATTAAATAATTCACTCTTTGGATCAGCACACTGTCATGGCTGTTCTTAGTTGGCTAACACACCTTTTTTTTAGTCAGCAATATTTACTAGGCTTGTATAAGAGCACCACGATCTAAGTGACTTGTGTTTACCAGTTTACCAGCAGCTTTGATTAGTGGCTGTGAGTCATTCTACAACTTTCTCTTACCGCTTGTTACACCTGCTATTGTGTTTGCTTAAATGTTTGTTAAAACCAGAAGGGAAGCGTGTTCAATGCCATTCGATTTACTACATGTAAGCAACCACATATGGTATATAGAATCCAACGAGTTAGAGCTAGAAACTGTGCAGCAACAAGTCTACGAATCCAACACAGATTAGATATAATGCAAATCATTGAGTGCCCCTGTGGAGATATTGGAGCAAGAACTGTTATTTTTGGAGAAACCCTGAATGCTTATCTGTATACCAAAAACATATCTCCACTATCAGCCCATTAATAAGGAACTTCAACAACCTCCTCCAAGTAGTTTGAAGACTTCTTTCAACTGTTCTTCAAGCCTCAATGCCTCTGTGCGAGGTATCACTGTAAATAAAAAATACAACTGGGTTTTTTAGGCCGCCAGCTGTACCAACAATTGTCATTGTCTTTGTGGAGTGACGTTCACTTATTGAGTAATTTGTGGTCTTATTTGTTTACTCTCCGCAGGCAATGGCATCGCGGCGCAAAATCTGGAGCGTGCCGAACAAGGTGGAGGCGGTTCTCTGGCTGTGGGCTGCACACAATGAGGTGAACCAGCGGCTGGCTGGCGACAATACCGAGGATCCCGAATTCCCCAAACTGCAGTTCCCCAGCCCGAACAGTTGTCCGGAATGCCGGCGATCGCCAGATACCAAATCGGAGAGCCTGGAGATCGAGTGGAACAAGGACGCGGTGCTGGGCTTCCTCAGGAATATACACAATCCGCAGTTCATCAGCCGCTACGGCGTCCAGCGGGAGGAGCTGCTCCATCCGTCGGCGGATAAGATGCGGCAGAAGCGTCAAATATCCAGCGTCTTCACCGACATGGACATGCGAATGGGCATGCTGCTGTACGCCTTCTGCATCGTGATGATGGTGCTGGCCTTCAAGTTGTTCGCCTTCAAGGGTTACCGCAAGAAGCCCTATGGACACGACCTGCTGGGAAAGGTGTAGAGCAGATGGATGGATAATCCGCGACAAAGCTTCCGCTAATTCTAGAAAAAGATTCCGAACACACCGATACCATGACCACCTCTCTGCAGAATGTTTTTTGTTTTTTGTAACCGTGGCACTCAGCGTTAGGATTAAGATGAAAGTGTGTGTGTTGTGTATATATTATAACAATTATCTTCCAGTTGTAGTCCCTAAAAACATACCATAATCGCTTTTTTACAACGACAACGATGCACCAAATGTGATTTTTTCGCTCCACAAGTAAAGAACGCTCCCCTGTGTGCATTTGAATAAAACATATAAACCAAACATACAGAAGTAGCTCGTTTTGGTACACGTGTTTCAGCAGTTGGAAGCTCTCGAGATAGCGACGAACAAGTGTACAGAACTGGTATTCGCGGGCAGATAACAAACTGTGCATCGATGACCTGACAGATAAGGCAAGGGGCGTCATGATAGATGGGTTTATTTCACAAATGTATGGAAGAGGCGATGCCACCATGGCACTACTTTGTACTTTAAGACGCGGGGATACTTCACGGTCAAGGCCACACTTTGACTCCTGTCCTCGGCAAAGTCCAGCTCCAGATTCTTGCCCCGCATGTCCGAGCAGAGAAGTTCTCGGGTGGCACGCAGACGGTACCGCGCTCCCTGCTGGCCATACGACAGCTGCGTGGGCGTAGGCACAAACTTGCCGCACACGACAATCAACAAAACAACTCCCTGATTGGTGGTGTTTCCCTGAACAGGACTCAACTGGTCTCCAGCATCGTCTTCGACCAGAGCCTCCCAACTGTCGACTACTTGAGAGTGCTCCTCCTTTCCATCCGACTCATCCTGCAGTTGCAGTTGCGGGTGACAGTTCCAGAACTTGTAGCACGTTATCCACAGGCTCTTGTACTGCACCGGCCAGCAGGACACGAAGGTGCGCTCCAGCAGCCAGTCCAGGTGATAGCCCAGCTCAATGCGCATCTTGAGCGGTTGATGGCAGTGGAAGAGTGCCTCGATGACCAACGATTTCAGGGCACGTGTATCACAGTTGCGTATCTTGTCCAGCTGCAGCTGGGCGGGCAGATCGAGGTTCCAGCCCGAGGTGGCACCGATGCAGTGGCGCCTGTACAGGTTTTGCCAGAAGGCTCGCGATGCCACCAATCGTGCTGTCTCTTTGCATATCAGAGCGAAGGTCTGCACATCCTCCGGATCGATGTGCATGGCTATGTGGAACCAGATATCGTGCCGCACATTTATCACAGTGCTGCTATTGTTGTCTTCCGCCATAGAGAGAGTGGGTGCAGTGGCTCGGAGCCTTGACTTTTGCTTTACCGCGACGAAAACATCCGATTGGCGGGCGTAAATTTCTGTGGACGGCGAAAAAGGGAGTTTCACTGGAATTTCGGCTGAACAGGCGGCTGAACAGGCTTACCACATTTTCCCCGGGTGCGGAAAAGTTTGTTTTTTACAAAAACATCACAATCGTCGGCATCGAAGCTCATTTTGCGTCCATCTGGTAAGCAGGGTTGTCACCGTAGCAAAAAACGTGCACTGAAAGAAAACTGTAAATAACTCATGGAAACTATCGTTAGGGGAAAATGTTTATGACAAAACTTGTTATGTTTACGTGATATATTTCTTTAATCCAATGAAAATTATTTTTTACTTTAATAATGTCCGTCTAAAATATCATAATTAAATTTTCCACCAATTTCAAAGCGATAGTTTGTTTAGTATTTTTGGACAGGTGACAGCCCTGGCCAACAGCTGTTGCGCATTGTTTGGTATTTCAGCGAGTTATTTAATTTATTGTTATTTTATTTAAAAAAAACCGGATTAACGTAAAACAAAATGCGGAAGTACCAGCAACTCGTGTTGCTCCTGATCTCATGCCTCAGCGTGACCATCCTGCTGATGTACAAGACGGAGAACAACCGCTTGAAATATGTGCTCAAATATGTAAACTTCTTTGGAAGAAACGATGCCGCTGTGCTGCGCCGCCTGGAAAATGGAACCAAGGAGGAAGTGCCGCAGGCCTTCCTGTGGCGGCCGCTGCCCGTGTGGCAGATGATTGGCGACAACTTCCATGCCTATTCCGCCTACTGGATGCGTAATGAACTGGTGGCCGGCGGCGAGGCACATGTTCTCGTAGTCGGGAAAAGAGGAGCTGTGGTGGACTTCCGATGCAGCTTGGACCTACTCAGTGGGCGGAGTGTGCAGGGCAAGTTCCGCTTTCAGCGGGACTCTATCGAAAGCTTGGTGGTGGACGACAAGTCCTCCAACTTTACAAACTATCATTTCTTCTGTCAAGTGAGCCGGGATTTCGGTCAGCCGGGTGGCGTCTCATTCACGGACATCACGTCAACCAAAAGCCCGGTGAAGCTGCGCCTGCGCAACCTCAAACCTACAGCTCCTGTTCGCCTGCCTGCCACAATTTGCGTGGATTTGGTGGGCTTCAACATGACCTCCCGGTTCGCCCGGAACGAGAACGCCTTGCTGCAGTTCTTTTTGTTTCACCAGGCGATAGGCATCGAGCAGTTCTTGGTCTACAACTACGATGCCCTGCCCGACGAGGTGATTCGCCTGCTGGACCGCACCAATATCCATCTCTACGCGATGCCCTTCAACTTTCCCTTCCGCCAAGCGAACTCGTCGGCTGCCCGGGTGCGTCAGTTGCTCCACACCGACTGCCTGCTGCGGAATATGAACCATGCCAGCTTCACCCTTCTGCTCCGTCCCAATGAGCTCTTCTTCCCCAACGCACGCCTGACTTCCGCTCAGGCGAAGGGATCACTGCACCAGCAGCTGCGTCACTTCTCGTCCGACACAACCCGCTTCGAGCTGGCCACCATGGCCGTGTGCTATGACGAGCGCAAGAAACTCCTGCCCGACAATGTCCAGTATGATCCGGAGCGAAGAGTGCCATACAAGACAATACTCAACCGGCTGGAGCTGCCACCTGCCCAGCTATTGGCCATCACGGCCGAGGTGGAGCTCTCGCTCTCCACCGGATTCGTGCACCGCTACGTCGACTGTGACCACGTGGGCAGCGACGGACTGCACGACTGGCGCAACGGGGTGCGCCGGGACTTTATGGAGCACATCAACGTGCTGCGCAATGAGGTGGACCTGCTCATCTAAGTTAATTATAGCCTTTAGTTTCGAGATTGTAGATGTAGCTCATAGTTTGAGAGATTGACTGCCATAGTAAAGCGAAGAAGAGATTGAAAACAAGGTGTGTGATTTGTAATATCTAATAGACACGTAATACTCTTCGATTCGGTCCGACCTCCAACCAAATCAAGCTTTATTAATTCATAATAGTCGAGCGGCTCATCGGGAGAGCTCTTCGCGTGTGCTTAGCCTAGGGGGTTACTTGAGGCGCTGCATGAGTGCGGCGTTCTTGAGGCCAGCCTTCTCGATGGTGGAATTGTCGTCGCTCAGCTCGCGAGTGGGAAACGAGGACACCAAGATAAAGTTACTGGTCGAGTACTGAGGACGTGCCCTGAAAATTGCAATCGAATCGATTAATCACAGCCCAGAATCAGCATGGGAATCTCAATAATTACGTTCGGATGAAGCGACGGATGTCAGAGACCGTGTGCGACATATTGAACTGCGCAGCCAGACGCGATCCATCGGCCAGACGAATCTGCAGTGTTGTGGAGGGCGCTTCGGAATTCAAGTTGATGGCATCACGGGCACTGGCCTCCTGATTGGCGGCATCGTCGGGCGACAATGTTGCTGCTGGAACGGTTGGCGACTCGCTGACCACATTGGCGACTGGGCTGCCCAATTTCTGCCCCGATCCCTTAAAGGTTAGTGGAGCGGCCTGGCGCTTAAAGTCCTCATGGCGATGGTCTTCCACATCCACATTCACCATGCGGCCCATCTCCAGCAGCTCCTGTGGGATTTCCCTAGAAAATGTAAAAAGAAATAAAGATAAATCCTTGGAGAACCCTAAAAAGATGTTAATCTCCTACCCGCGCATGACAGTCTCTAGGAATTCTTTGTTCTGCGGATCATCGTAGTGACGCAGCTCGCCGCCATCAATGGAGAAGCCCTGGCTCCAGAGCTTCAGCACTACCACTGGCTTGTGCTCGCCACCCTGTGGCGGCTTACTGGTGCCCACAGCGGTGTGATCATTGTCGGTCATGCCCAGTCGCATGCCCTGGCCCCAAACGTTGCCGCCGCCACCTCCACTGCTACCGGCACTGCTGGTGGATGGACCCACCTCGGCGATGTTCTGCTCCTGGGCCGAGCGCATCATATCGGTGAGCTGTTCGCGGAAATTTTTGCGCTTCGGGGGTCCCAGAACCTGTTGGCCAGAACGATCTGAGCCGCCGGCATAGAAGGCTTGCTGCTCATCGTCGCTCGACGGTTCCTTGGACATGTCGCTTAGTGTGGCGAATCTAAAGAGAAATTCGGAGAATTAAAAGTAAGACAAAGTTTTTTTTTTGTTGTTTTGCTTACTTTGGCTTGGACTTTGGTCCCGGCGGTGCTACATCAGCTGAACCCGAAGCGGCTGTGGTGGTGCTCTTAGGAGCGGCCTTTCCCGATGATGCACCAGCTGCTGCCGGCGCTGCTGTGCTCGAAGTGGGTTTCGGAGCTGGATTGTCGGAATGTCCAACGGTTTGTGTCGGCGGCGGCAAGTCCGCCTGGGTGCTCCAGTAGTTGCCCAAAGCTTGCTGAAATCAGATTTCAGATCGTTTTCAGTTGCAATTGCGCTGCATCATTGTTGTTGTCATCGTCGTTGCCGGCGAAGGACAGCTCACCTCTATGTCCCAGTCGCAGCTGGTCAAGTAGAAACGTGCCACGTTCTCGTCCGTCCCGGTGATTTCTATGAATTGTGCAATCAAATCGCCGTGTGAGGCCATTTTGTGTGGCGTTTTAAATAAAATTTTTCGTCTGAGAAAGTGATTGACAAAAAATTGCAACCTTCAGTGTGACCCTACTAAAAAAGCACTAAAATGCCTGTCGGGGCAAAATCAAAATACCTCCCGACAGTGCTGGTAAGCGATCGAATTTGGCTGGACCTGGTCACACTAACTTGCTGATTTTGAAATTAAAAATCACGTTATTTTATGGTTTGTTGGTTTTATTGGCGTACATCATAAGCATTCACAATATTTATTAAATAGCAACTAAATAACAATAACTAATGTATATAACGAAATATCCAAAAGCTTTACATCACCCACCGATATGCGTATAAAAAGTAAAAATGTTTTTTGGGTTTTGGTTTGTTTTGTTTTCTCTAATCAGTTGTTGAGCTTTGCTGAAAGTAAAAAGTGAGAAATGTTTAATGAAATCAAAGGGACTCAGTTGCCGGTTTCATTTTAAATAAGAAATAAACCTAATGACCCAATTTTAGTCGTGTTTAGAATGGAGTAATGGAGTTAGTTTTGTAAGGATGCCCAAGAAAGAAACTCGCTCTGCTGAGCTTATACATTAATTTATTGCAAACAATTCCAAATGTAATGTTGATTAAACTTCACTGGCGCAGGCACTGCGTTCACCTCCGGGCATCCTTCTTCTAGCGCGATAGCTTGCCCTAGAAATATGCAGATTAGGAGGAGGAGTGTGGCGTGTCGTTTAAGCGAGTTGTGTTTGTTCCCAAGTGACGTGTGTGTTTTGTTTTTTTTTTGTTTCGCAGCATGAAAGATAATTATACATTTTAATGGGTTCACAAGTGGGGGCGACTGGTGTCGGGCTTACACAATACCTTTCTTACCTGCATGTAGAAATTGGCCAGAACCGTCAGACCAACGCCCAAGCCCAGGGCCAAAACGTGACTCAAGTGCAGGTTGGGCAGCGGGCGACGCTTGCGCAGCAGGAACGAGAGCAGCGATCCCTTGCGGTCCGAGTAGGGAGGATAACGTGCCCTTTAAAATATATAAATTATTAATTAACCATTATTTAATTAAGGTCAGTTCCAACTTACGATGCCAACTTCTCGCCAAAGGCCGACAGATCCTTGCCCAGGCAAGATTTCTTGTGTGTAAAGGTATCGAAGCCATATTTGCCATGATAGCTGCCCATTCCGCTCATGCCCACGCCTCCAAAGGGCAAGACATCAACTAAGGGAGGGTACAAACATTCATTTTTAAGGGCTCTGCTACTTAATAATATTAAAAATATTAAGCAAATAATCAAGTCATTGCAATTTCCTTATGAACTTTTAGGTTATGACTTAATTATTCGCAAAATATTATATATTTACTTTAAAATTAGCTAAAATTTAACTTTAAACCCACTAAAATAAACCACATACATAAGATAAACATCGCCAAGTTTTTAAATTTTGTTTGCTATCACCACAAATAAGTTTTAGCACTCTTAATACTAATTTATTACTTGCAATTACTTGGCCAAGCGTGTAAGTGTTAAACTAGCAAAAATACATATATAATACAAGCCGAGCCCGAAACCAATAAAACCCACTGAGCTTCCATTAAATATTTAAAACAATGTGCAAAGTAATTTGTATACTTGGTTGTTTTTCGTTTTGAGGGGCTGTCATTATCCGTGTTTTCCCTGTATTTGCATTTGCATTTCAAATATTGATCGGAGAGTGTGGCTACTACAGTGCTTTAAAACCCCATAGTAAAGGTGCATTACACAAAAATCAATAAAATTTGTATATCTCTTAACTATTGTATATACATTATAGCGAAAATACCTCCACAGTGCATAATAGTTTCGTTGCTGCAGAATCCGCCGCTGGTTGTATTTGTCCTGAACTCATTAACTAGCTTATTTGAGTTGGAGAACACGTAAATAACAAGTGGTTTCTCTCTGATTACCGGTGGGGAAATAGGGGAGAAGGGTATAAATATGGATTAAGTACGATCGGCATCGTTAAAGGACTAGCAAGGGAATAAGAATTACACATAAATAGACAAACGTAGCAGATCTGCAGATCTGTTTTAAATAGAATTTAGAACTATAACCAATATAAACATATAAACAGATCTGCTGACCAATGACATATATATACAAATGCATGAACAATATGTAATGGCTAGTGTACAGGGGCAATTACTCAAAATTGGGGGTCTTAGATCATCGTCTACAACAATCTAGAGACTAAAAAGGGAATAATTAGAGTCACCATCACCAGATAAAAGGTATACAAAGTTAACAGACAGAAGAAGAGCAATAATAACAGGTTCCGTTTCCGTTGGGAGGGACTTGGGAGAGATACCGAAACCGTAGACAAGCAAGCACTGCCACTTCCACTTCCACTTCTCTCGTTGCGGTTTGATTTATATCTCGCTCTCTCTTACCGGCATAGTGCATTATCGTATCGTTCACGCACAGTCCGCCCGACTGGGTGCCGTTTATGAACAGATTCTGAACCTCTGTTTCCGATGTGAAAATATACAGGACAAGTGGACTCTCTCTAAGGAGAAAAACATTGCGAATCGGACATGTTTTGGTTGTTGTAATTGTTTGGTTTTCATGAGGAGGAGATTGATGATGAGACTGAGGACAAAGGCTCTCCACAAATTGGCTCTCCAGTTCGAGACATACCTGGCATTGATGAACTTAATGGCATCGTAGGCACTCTCCACGGTGAAAATGGGCAAGATGGGGCCGAAGATCTCCTCCTCCATGATGGGATCATTGGCTTTAACGTCCACCAGAATGGTGGGCTCAATGAAACGCTCACTGGCATCGTATTTGCCTCCAACGGCAACGCGTCCCGACTTCATCAGTCCAAGAAGGCGTCTGAAATGAAAGCAGAAAGGGATTAATTCAGATTCCTCAATGTATCAATTCCCTTCTTACTGAAAGTTATTGGCATTGATTATGCGACTGAGATCCGGACTGCTCTGAATATTGTCGCCATACCACTCCTTCAGCACCTCCTTGGCCTCGGCTATGAACTTGTCCTGCACCTCCTTGGAGCAGAGAATGTAGTCGGGAGCAATGCAGGTCTGGCCGCAGTTGATGAGCTTCCCCCACAAGATCCGCTTGACGGCTGTGCGCAGCTCCACCGACTTGTCAATATAACACGGACTGAAAATAGAAGAAGAGTGCGCAGGGTTGCCTAAGTGGAGATCAAGGGGGCCGCGTACTGGTGCTCGTGCTCACCTCTTGCCACCCAGCTCCAAGGTAGTGGGGGTCAAGTGCTTGTTGGCCGCCGCATGGATGATTTTGCCGACGCGCGTGGAGCCCGTGTAGAAGATGTAGTCGAAGCGCTGATTGAGCAGCTCAGCGGTCTCACTGGGTCCACCGCAGACAACTGGATAGCAGTCCTAAAACAAGAGAAGGTATAATTGACAGTTTCCTGAAACTCTTGTTCATTTTCATGATAATAATTTAATGTCATCCCTGCTTTGGCGCTGCATCTTAATAACTAGTTTTTGAATACAATTTTAGTCATAAAAAACCATAAAATCAGTTTGCAAATTTGACAACGAACTAAGTTATGGAGTTTCTGCGCTGCATCTTAATTTTCTTTATAAATATTAATGCATGCTACTGCGCTGACGAATTAATGAATCTGCTGAAGCTCAACATCAAGTGATAGCTTTAGAGAGTCTTACAATTTCTATCTCTTAAAAGATCTTCAGGAATATTCCCACATGCTAATAGGTTTGGAAATAAACATTAACTTTCGAGTTAGTTGAAGAATTTCGCGCTTAGTCAAGTTCAACAAATGACTCAGAGACTCACATTATCCAAATATTTTGGAATGACATCGGCAATGAACTTGGCGCAGTTGGCGGCAATCTCGCTGGGCTTGATCACCACACAATTTCCGGCGGCAATGGCAGAGGCCACCGGCACCAGGAGCAGCTGCAGCGGATAGTTCCAGGCGCCAATTACCAGGACAACGCCAAAGGGATCATTGTAGATTTGGACATCGTCCATCAGGTTTACAAACGACTTGGAGGGCTGCAAATAATGATTGAGGATTAAGGATTAAGGATTATTAAGGTAAAAGGTTAAAGAGCCTTCAAGCTCACCTTATCGGACTGAATCCAATCATCCAGGTGGAAGAGAATGTGTTTGATGTCGTTCTTCATGAACTCGGTCTCCACAATGAGACTCTCCTGCTTGGGTCGCCGCAGATCCGCCTCCAAGGCGCTAATAATCTCGTTCTCGTGCTCCTCATAGCAACGCAGCAGACTCTCCAGCTGCTTGCGTCTGATCCGGAGACGGAGACGTGGACGCAGACGTAGACGTAGATGTAGACAAAAACGAAATCCAAGAAACGAAAATAATTAATGGACAAATGATGATGATGATGGGACAAGTTCCGCGGTAGGAGTGCGAAACAAAGACCAAAACAAAATCAATACTAATCACAATGCACGAGAGCTCGCTTGGCGCTTGACGCTTGGGGAAGGTCAATGTTAGCTTTACGGCCGGTTATGTGATTCTACGATTCTACGACTATCTGACGGGTGACTCAACTACTGGGGCTCGAAGCCCGGGCCAATTATTCCGTATAGAACCGTGTAAACCGGCTTGACAACCCGCTGCTGCTGTCGGTGGTGATCTACTTTGATCAGGCCAATAAGAGGAGGTGATAATGCCCCCTGGAGGAGAATGCCGTCAAGGTGATCCGCAGCAGCAGCAGCAGCAGCAGGTGAACAGCCCCCCGAGGTGCACTTGCAATTGAATTGAATGGAATTATTTGCTCATGACAATCATAAAACCATACATATAAGTGGACAAACCACCGATCGTCGATCGCTGTGAATATAAATAAAGCAATTAGCCGCACCGTGGCCGATTCAGTAACTCATATTCGAGCTACAGGCCAACTTCCCTACACTTCCCTTGTCATAATTGCATAACTTGAACCAAATGGGGTGTTAAATCGTTTTAGGAGGCTGCATTTTACGTTAATTGTACAGATTTTAAAGAGGGAAAATTAAAACTGTATGGAAATGAAATACGAAATTAAATTAATAACGAAATCAAACACTCAAAACACAGAACTTATCGAAGCTGAACTGAAATATTTACTCTAAGAACGAGAACTTTCTGTCTAAATTAAGTACAACTTTATCCGAGACGAGTTCCATTTCATGAAAGCCCGCCTGTATCTGTATTTGTATCTGTATATCTGGCAAAATGTATTTAAATATAATCAAAGGCCCGCGCAGTGGAATGGATGGAGCTAGAGGCGAAAAAAACAGTCATAGAACGTGTTCATTTGTTCGGAACTATTTGGAAAGATCATGGAATTAAACGGCCGTCAGCCTTGGGCTGAGATTCTTCCGCACTTCCGTTTCACACTTTGCACACTCAACGAAACTATCGGAATATCTATCGCCATCGCCTGTTCTTCTATTTCTTCTACTATTTCTCTTCATTTTTCGCCTATTAACATATCCAAAGGCGAGCGGTGCTGGTGCTTGTGTGTTTTTATTGTTTATTGTTATATGGGAAGGGGGAAATAGCAATTATTCCAACAGAGACAGAAACGAATCCAGTCCGACGTAGTCTGAGTGCATTCAAAGTACAACCACTCTGTACAAAGTCAGAGTTCCCGCATTAATGCATATCGGATAGTAGAACAGAGTCTTTATATAACTAGACTAAACTTTGGAATTTCCCCCGGATGGAATCGCTGCTATCGCCACTCCTTATCTTCTCACGTTATGGAAAGCTCGGGTTCAAGGGTCAAAGTTTTTGTGGAAAACTCCGACTGGAATCGGGATCACTGGAGCACGCTGGCCGCTCTCATTCCGAAATGGAACAATAAACCCGAAAAGCAGAGCTATTACCTTGCCGCCAAGACGAGATCGTCGTATTTCGTTAGACCATGGTAATAACAGCATGTAACGCGATGGCAATAAAAACATGATTATGATTACTACAGTGGATATCAGTAGGAGGAGACTTTGAGAGAAGTTGTAATTAAACTATTCATTTCGGATAATTTAGTAATGTATTTTTATACAAATAATCTGATCAAATGTCAGTTTTCAAGTTTATCTAAAAAATAAAACCTTAAAAAAACCGAATAATTTAATGACTAAAAACTATCCATAAAAGCATTCAACTGCAAACAATTTGCACTAAAATATGGCAAAATTATAATGGGAATATGGAATGGAAAAGGCACTAAAAAACTGCATATTTAAAATTAACATAATCAAACAAATTTAGACAAAACCATTTAAGGAGTTCCACGGATACAATCACCCTGAATTTTAACCCACTTTTCAGAGCTTCTCTAAACCCTGATATTTTCTACAATTAACCAAAGCAGCTCGGCAAAAATTACTCATTAATGCCATGGGAAGAAGCTCTGTCCAAAAACTTTGGAAATTTACCGTTCACGACTTACCGAAAGTTGACGTTCCTGGTCTTTCCACTGGAAAAAGCGAGGCGGGCGCGTTGCAACGTCTGGTTGTTGTTGTTCATCGTAATTGGTGTTTCAGGTGTAGTTTGTTGTAGTTTTTAGGAGGAGGAGCAGCAGCAGCAGGTGGGTTTTCGCATTCGCAATAGCAACATGCAACACGCATACATAGGGAGGATAACGACGGAACGGCGAAAACAAAAATTCAAATAAAAATCAAATCAAACAAAATAAGGCGCTTAATGTTCGTTACGTGCACGGAGTTTGTATGTGTGTGTCAGTCTGTGCAGGTGTGTTTGTCGGTCTCTGTGTGTGTGTGTCAGTTAATAATCGTTACACATCTCGTCTTTTTTCTGCATTTTATTTTCTCGCTCGCCCTGCACTTGCAATATTTATTGGCTAATTGGTCTGCTGGACACTCACATCGTCGAAATTGGCCATTCTGTCGGATTCGGATAGCTCTTGCTGTTGTTGTTGCTGCTGGGATGCTGCGAAGATTCCAATGTCTTGACTTTCAGTTTCTGGTTCTGCGGTTTTTTTTCGAATTGGAGAAACCGGGAGAGAGAAGGAGAAAGAGATTGGTAGAGAGGGGGAGTAAGAGGGCGGTTACACTGAGAAACGTAAACAACACTGACACTCTTTCACTTTCGTTCGCATCTACCGACTTTATTGTTTTGCCTTCTTGCGTTTATTTGTTGTTCAAATTATATCTGTACTTCAAGCGCCGTGGGGGGCGGACGACGGGGGGTTCGAGTTAATCGTATCAACGCCAAGCGCTTCGCCAACCGTTCGCCGCGACAACAAAAACTAATTTAATTTTAGACTTCAGATTTGTTAATAATAATATATCAACATATCGATATATCGATATTTTTCTAATGATGATACATTTAGAAGAAGATGAACTTGTCTTTCTTTCTTTTCAATTTTTTTTTTTTTAAATTAAGATGCGGGAAACATTTTAGAAGAAATGAAAAATATAATATTTTAAAACATATATTTCGCTATTTCAGCTTTTCTTAAAATTCCAATCATTGCTAAATTTGTATTTCGAACACGGCCACCTAGGCGGATACGCGATTTCGAACCCGGCCACCCAGGCGGATGAGCGATGCAAAGGATCGTGACGTAGCCAAACTACGTCACAATCAAAGCAAAATACAAAAAAAAATGCTCTTTTGCGGCACAGAATCCTCCTCTCACAACGCCAACAGCTCTCTCTCTCTCATTGCCCAAATCATCACAAATCCCAATCAGTAACGTCACAAAGTGCAAGCAAGCAGAAACCATGGGGGCACCTAATCCCAATCGGAACCATGCTAGGAAAAGGACGAATCGGTAAAATCCCGATTGGGAGAGCCCAACTGGTAACTGAGAGAGAGCCTTCGGGTGTAGCCAGGAAAATAGCCAAAAATAGCCAAAATAGCTACAAATCAAAAATTTAGTAGTCCGAGAACTGCTAAAATTCGTTTAAATAGTATAAATTAGAAGGAAAACATTAAACTTGCTATTTGCAGCTTTATTTTGAGTATTTGTAGCTGTTTTATTATATATTTCGAGTCAAAGACAGCTTTTTTCTCTCAAAAAGTGGCAGCACTGTCTGAATTCATTTCTCTATCAAAATATCGATATTTTTCAAAAGACGATATATTTATATCACGATTTTTTGTTATCCCAAACATCGAAATAGCGATATTTTTGTTTGCTATCGTGGTGACCAAGTTAGTGGTGAATAGCCCACGACCTGGTTTGAGTCGCGGCTTACGCTGTCTAGTGTTGGTAAATGCTCACGGCCCTCTTGTAAGGGCGTTAAATTTTAATATTCCAAAAATAATTAGAACTTTTGTTTAGAAATTTTAAAACCAAAAAACAGCCTTGGTTTTACTGTTTATGTCATCCTCTAATTATAGACGGCACTCAAGTGCAAGCTATTAAACCGATTCTTAGAAATTAACATATCAAGTTCCTTTCACTAGCAAGCAGCTGGTTTTTTGCTCTTTAAAACACTTGTTTAATTGGATATTTCAATCGCTTAGCGAATCACACACCTTTCCGAACGCAAAAGCCGGCTGCTACTGAATGGATTGTTACTCCACAAGCCCAAAATATACGAAAACACAATCTACAAGGGGGCGCTGGCATTCATTATCAGCATTTGAGTGCGCCAGTATTGTGTTTTAATGTGTACTTTGTATATGATCTATATACAACGCTCTCGATTTCGGGAGGGGAAAGTCAAGCGTGTCGGTCTGATAACGTATCTCATTGTACGTACTGGACTTTTAGACAAGTTTAACTTTTTTTAAGCCTAATCTGCCATTATCTGTTTGAGGTTTTAGCAATATTGGTAGCTGAGCAATATATTTCCCTTTATGTAATATATACTTTAGAATGCCGACTTTAAACTAAGTGTACATATGTTTATATAGTGCACTTTTCCCGATACTGATCATTTCTGCTTGGTAACGATGAATTTCATTAAACAATTGAGCTATTTATTGAGTTGAGGGAGAGTCAGCATGAGCTGGCGGAAAACTGTTATTGAATGGAGGAATATTAATATTTGTAAGGGTAACGTTAAGGTAATACCTTCAAATTTTATTAATATTAGCTCCTGCCCATCTTAAGTTCTGTGGTTTTTCATAAACTTGTAAGTGCCATCTTGGCCTTCTCACACTTACCAATATTTATGACAGTTGTCGCCGGTCGATCGTCATCATTAGCTGCAATGGGAAAAAGCAATAAAAATAAACAATTTCCACAGTTTGAGTTATTACTTACCATTAACTTGTCCTCCGCTGGCCACCGGGGCTGGATTTATCGCATTCCTGTCCTTCATTGTGGAGCTCGAACTTTATAAATACTTTGTAATAACGCGAAACAAAATCTGTTTCACTTCCCATGCAAAAGTGGCTGAGAAAATGTCAACTGTAAGAGCGGCAAAATATTCAAAATTATGTCATAAAATATGCAAAATCGGCACAAAACTCAATTGTATTTCCGTTGACTCGTGTGCTGTCCTTGTGGGGAGAAAATCAATAGAAGCGACGTCAGACAGAAAACCGAATTTCGAAGCTCTAGATATCGAGTTATCAACGAAACTAAAGCTCGATTCAATTGCTGAATCTATTTGAGTGCTCAAAAGTCCAGTTTTGCAGTTGGAATCCAACATGCACTGTGCGCCATAATCAGTTTCAAGTTCAACCCGTCCGTTGCCGGCGTCGCACACTCTGCGCCATACGCGTATTGCTCAATCGTTGACGAATTAATATGAATTAATAAACAGCACTTTACACTGTGAAGTTCGATGGCTCACATTTTTTGTATGACAACATTTTTAGCATGCATAATATTCATTGGAAAAGATGGATTGCTCGACTGCACATTTATTTTTAAAAGCGAAAAATATGCAAGAAATTGGCTGTTATCAACAAATTGAGAATACATTCAGGCAAGTGTTTGTTTACTTTGATAAAAGCTTATTTAACACAAGTTTTACTGTTTTAAAACTGCAATGTGATTACAATATTGAAGGGGATTTTAAGTTATAAATGTTTATAAAATAAAATATAGCTTACTAAAAATGGATTAATGGAAATTTTGTTTAGTTTGATATGTAAGTTGGTCTTTTTATTCTTTAAATTATATTCAAATTTAAAAAGCAATTAAATATAACTTCATTTAGGCTTAATTTTGTGTGTCCTTTTGTTCTTTTAAGAAATTTTTCTAAATTGCATTTCAATAACTTTTTATTTGTACTCAAGTCCCATGTTAACCCGATTGTTCACCATCCCCCACACTCTGTAAAACCCGGCTTAGTTTTTATTTTATTTAAGTTTCAGTCTTAGTTGATCTGCCTTTAATTTCACTTTTATGGCAGCATCTGAGGTCGCGAATTGTCAACGCCTAAGTTGGCTAATCACAGCGATTAAATAACAGCCACTGGCACTTGAAAACTAATCTCACAGCAAAATCCACGTACGATTAGAGCAGCTAAACAGACTGATTCCAGAGACAGACCGCGGCGAAATGGTGGCCAATTGGTAACTGACCAACCGGTGACCACTCTGGGTATCGGGCAACTGAAATCCGTGGCCGATGCAGTCCGCGGGGCCTTTAATTACACTTTCCGGCGGCGCGTCGCGCTCCGCTCCAATTTGTATGCGCAACCCGTCACTGCACGCCGACGACGCCCGCAACTCGAAAAGCAAAGCAAAGCTGAAATCGACACGCACTCGGGGGGATTGGGATGAGGACTCCAATTCCGATTCGGATTCACCTGACGCCACCGCCAAGCGGGCTTCGAACACGTCTAAACTAAACAAAAAAAACTGGCTAATAATTCAATGGACTCTCCGGCTCGTCGCTTTTCCAGTTTCAGTTTAAGTTTTCATTTATTTATTTTATTTATTTATTTTTTGGTTTGCTGTTGGGCCTTGTTTACACGCTGCGCTCTTCAGATTTGAATATTATTTCTTCTCGGGGTCTTTGGTCACAGATGCACACCACCAATTCTGGGCTCAGAGATAATGGTGATGAATGATTGGGTCTACAGTCCGACTTCTGGCAATCCACTTTGAAAAATACTGGTCGCCTTGCAACATAGTTGGTAGGATCGATTAAGAAACTGGCACCACCAACTGCCAATTAAGAAACTGGACTTACACACAATTTTTGTTGGTTTAGCAATTTGATTTTGATTATGTGGCTACAAGTTTTACTATTTTTCTTTCGTTTTTGTCCCAGATTAATAAATATTATTTATGATTTTACAAAAATGGAAAAGGGGAGGTATGTTAAGAATATATATGATAGTTTACTTATTTAGAATTTAACTCAGTATAAATTAAAAAAAATATAGAAATTAGCTATAAACTTGAAAAATATTATTAAATAATCCAATAGAATGATAAAGCTTCGATTTATAATTGATTTTTCAGACAAAAGAAGTACATTTTCGATTCTTTTACAGCTCTTTAAGACAACCACAAAGATATTATTGAAATATATATTATAGAACTGCAATTTCAAAGTAAATTTAAATACAGAATTTACAGAAAGATGACCTAATCCAAGCTAGCACCACATCAGAGTCCCTGATTATCGTCTGGAACTAAACACTTGAGCTACTTGAGACGTTTAATACCTTTAAGTGCTCTTAAACCAGCTTAACTCACACTTAATTTAATTCGACTTCTGGTTATAATTACAGCACTTTTACTAAAAAAAAATGTATAGAATTACACGGCAAGGCGTATTTTCACTTTAGAGAAGATCTCCACTTTTTTCTATATGTTACACGATGCGCTGCCGAAATAGGTATAGTTCGGCTTAGGCTAAAGATCGTCCCGTAAATAATAATTTGTTTGCCTTTTCAAACAGCTGTTTGGAGGCTGATATAATGTGGAGGTAGAAAAGCAAACAAGTAAATAAATAGGCAAACACATAACCAGTTTCCAGTTTTATTTAGCATCGCATCGAACCCGAACCCTGACCATGAAAGCCGCCGGACAAACGGACAAACTGTCAGTGTCAGACGAAGATTGAATCTCAAGCCAGCACTTGGCGTGTGGAGGAGAGTTATCTCTGTGTACTCCAGTACACCAGAAAATTGGTATAATCAAGTCCCCGTTTAAGCCATATTCTATTGCCGTAATTAACGCGTTCTCGACTAATGCCCAGCCCGGACTTTGGCTAAGTTTTACTCAACTTTACGACCAGCAAAAAACCATTAAAAAAAACAATTGTAAAAGTGAATTGAAATGGAGAGGTATTTGTATTTGTTCACAGAGTCAGCGCAATTTTTAAAGTCACGCAACGGACGCCTTGCCACCTTATTTTCGAGTTTTCTACTTTTATTTGTATTTCGCATTTTGGCTTCATAAAAGTCGCATTATGCCAGAGTACTTAGCAATTCTTTTTTTATTCTAAATGGCTCGCTACCTTTTTTTTTTGACAACAAACCCGAATCGCATTTGCTTTGTTTTGGAGCTCTAAGATATAAATATATCTGTATAATATAGTTTGGCCTTGACCCAGGTTCCGGGTGTACGTTAGGCAGTTTTGCCACCCATTATGAGAGATCATTTTACTCATCATAATGTAGGAATTAATAGGAATTAATAATATTTAAAAGGACATGGAAACTTGAATCTATATTTAAAAATACATGTACATGTATCTATAATACTAAGATAAAAATAAACTATAATTTACTTAACTTCACTGACTGGGGAACTTATGACTAAAATAATAACACAAAAATGATAACTAAATAATTCTACTTTAATGTTTTTATAAATATTGCATTATCATAACTTGTTATATATTAATCTCTTCAGTCTTTATATATGTCAGTGTCATAATTATTCCTCTTTATTCCTAATACTCTATTAAAAATGCAGCTAATCTTGGGTGTCTAGTTTTTAATTACCATTAAACTGATACTGCATTTATATTTAATAACAGACTAGAAACCGATCAAACAAGATCTCATAGTAATTCTACTACAACGATCTACTTTGTTGTTTGGCCTGTTAAGTGGTCAATATTATAAGCTAGCATTATCTAAACACTAAGCTTTTACTTCTTTAATTACTCAAAGCAAGTTTAATTATCTTTGAACGTTTTAGTATACTTTTGGGATTTAATTATATGTTTATCAAGCTTTCACAGCTTTCAAAGGCAAAACCTGGTTTGTAAATATATTGGAAGGCAAAATAAATTTGTTTATCGATTTAAATTAGATTTTTAAGTGATATAAAATTCTGAATGCATTTTATAGATAGATAGATAGCTTGTTTATTAGTAAATTTAAGAACCTAAAATAATGTTTACTTGATTTTGGTGTTTTTTTTTTCGTGAAAACAATTGCCTTGGGTAAAAAATTGTTTTCAATATTATCGATTTTGAATAACAATATTTTCGATTAATTCGATATGCCAAACTGTACGGGCTAATTTATCCAACTAGCTTATTTATCCAACAAGACTTTTCTCCGGGTAGGATTTCCACTTTAAAAATATTCATAGCACAGATTCGAGCTGAAATACATAACCCAATATTATCCCCAAGTAAAGTAAATAAAAGTCAACTAATTTCCACAATTATTAGTGTATAATTTATTATTAAATATGTTATAAAATTTGTTTATCGTATAAAATATACTCTTACTCTTGTCTCGTCAAGTCCACATCTATATGTGTATATATATATATATACAATATATATATATATATTGGGTATATAAATATGTATGTGTATGCATGTATATTGAAAAATGACCAAGCCACGCTTCGTAGTTGCCCGCTCGCTTTTCGTTCACTATTTTCTTTCTTTCATTTTTTTTTTGACAATTACAATTTTAAACTGCAACTCGTTATTGAATCTGTCGCTTGATTTTGGTAGATTTCCTTAAGCTTTCGGCAAATATACATATATATTTATATGGCTTACTGGTGGGTGTACCTAGTACCCGCACTTCCCTACATTTATGCTGAGTGGGTGAGAATGTATGAGATAATTTTGCGTATGGCCGAGAGCTTGGTCTCTATATATTATGGTGTAATACCGAAGCAAATCATAGTTGAGGGAGAAGAGTTGAGGGAGATGCTTTTCCATTTTCTAGATATATGTATGTAGTGTGTGGGGGGTTAGTCTATGCTTTAAGTAACTATGTAAGTATGTGACTATGCGAATAAATGTGGTTAGTATGCTGTCGATCGTTCGATCCTCTATGAATATCTTGCAGTATGCAATATGCAGTATGCAGTACTTTTTGCTATGCGAAACCAGTAGCTGGCACTATCAATATTCTCCCTATATGCTGCTCTGCGCGCACTCTCCGATCGAAATCTATATATGCTTTAACTTTAAACTTAAAACTGTGTGTGTCGTCGTCTGATCCTGGCTTAAAATTTAAATTTGTACTCGTTTTGTACTCAATTGCTCCATAATTATTACATATGTGTTTAGTAATGTGTGTGTTGGTGTTTGTGTATGCGTAGGTTCGATAACTTCCAAATACCATCAAAATAATCGAATTTACAATCTGTTGTTGTCTTGGATTTGGGTTCAACTTAATTGCTAAATGATTTTGACAAACTATAATTATGATCGAAGGTAAGTATGTATAATTTTAGAGATTTGTTTATAATATAGTAATAATGAAATCATTTCTCTGTGCTTGCCGAGAATTGCTTGTTGTTGTTGTGTGTCATTAAAAGTTTTACTCAAAATTGAATTTTGATATAAGAGTTCAATCCTTTTCTTCTCGTTTTCCCTTCTTTCTATTTCCTCTTTGTTATGTTTTAGCATCGTAAATCGATTTGTTATATATAAAAAGAGTTTCTTAATCAATATGTATGTTGGGGTTTATTTTTGAAAATCATTCGCACATCTCCAGGGATCATTCTTAGTCGTTTCTCCTTATTTTCTCCCCCTTGTCCTTAAGCGCTAAGTACGTAATACGAAAAAAATTGAATACCTGATTTAAGTTTTGGATTCGTTTTTAGTGTTTTTTACTTTAGTTTAGTTTAGAGTTGAGAGGCTAGGTTTTAATGAGCATTCTGCTTGCTTTTAGAATTAATTGTTGGTTCGGGCAACTTTTGTTTCGTTTCGTTTTGGTGTTTTTTGGAATATATTCGGTTTATTTTTAAACAAAATACCTGCTGCTTGCAATTGAATTAAGAGTGTATGTGTATTTTTTGGTATGTACTTTGTTGTAAACAGTTTCTTTAATTAACTATTTAATGCGTAGGCTTTCTTTGAATGTTGTGTGTGTAATGTAAAGTTGGAAGAAAATAGAAGTTATCGTCATCAGCAACGAAAACAATCGAAGCTGATCGATAAACCTCAATGTTCGTCCATCTCTAATGTATATAATGAGTGTAGTGTTTGTTTTGAAAGTTATTGGTTTATGCTTTTTTATTTGTTTTTTGATTCTTAAGCCTTTGGCAAATTGTTCAGTATATTCTCATGACTTTTAGTTTTAGTAATTCTTGTTGTTTTGTGTTTAACATACTTTAGTATAGTCTATAGATATATAATATATATATATGTTTAAATGCTTTTTATTTTGAATTATGGCATTCGGTATTCTCGCTTAGATCCCAATAATTGTCCTCCCTTCCTTATTTACTTTTTTTTTAAGCTTGTAGTTTATACTATTATTATTTTTTTTAAGTTTTTTTTTTACACAATTTCTAAACTGTGGCTTTTAGAAAACGGCGCTCATTTGTAATGATATATAAGTATTTAGTTCTTTAGTATTGGTTTTGCTTTAGTAGTAAATCTCACACAAATATAAAATATGGCATTCTCTCGGATGTCGTCGCTAGGCCCGATACGGTTACGATACGATATATATATGATATATATACACATATGTGTTGTGTGGGATGATGCTTTCGGCGTGCGCTGAATGTATGCGAGTGTTCCTTTTTTTTATTATTTGGATTTGAATAATGATTCGATCTGGATCACATGAAATGAACGGCGCTTTAAGGTTTACGATTTACGATTTACTCTTTACAATTCTCGATTTTACTAATACCGATTACCGACTCACAAATCGGTGAGTTATCGATTAAAAATGAGGTTACGACGAGTATGTTATGGCGATTCGTGTGGGGTTGACTAAACTAAACTAAGGTGTAAAATAATTACGATATCTACTCTCTAAATATGTAGCTCTAAGTATGTAGGTAGGTCGACCCCCGTCCCCGTCTCCGTCTCCGTCTGTTTGCATTCTGCGATCTGGTGTATATATTACGTGTATATATATAAATATTGTATATGTTTTTGTTGCCATCGCTCTCGTAGAGCCTTCTGGCATTTTTGCATCATTTTTTTAGGTATGGTTAGGTTTTTTTTTAATGATTTTAGGGTTGTTTTTTAGTTTTTTCTTTGCGCATTTTATGCAATGTTGCTTTGATCGTGGAAGGAGTGTAGCTATGTATTCTCTCTTTCTCTATTCTCACACACACTTCTCTCTCAATCTCTAAGGTCGGATTTTTTGTTGTTTTTAAACACAAGTACAAAGTATATAGAACGTTTTTAAAAACAGGTAAGGTAAGGTAAGAACATAACGTAAACTAAGTAACTAAGTTGGCTTAATACATGTGTGCAATTTAAGCAGGATCTTTAGCTAGTCTCTGTTTTGTGTGTGTATATATTTGCTAGTAAAAATCGTTTCACTCCCAAAGACAGATAATTCAGCTAATTCAGCTAATTCATTCATTGTTTCTTTGTTTTACATGCTTTGTTTTTTTTTACTTATTTCTTGTTGTTTCTTGTGTTTCTTTTGCGAGGAACATGTCACCTAAAATGTGTATTCAATACGCTCTCATACATTGTATATTGCTCTGGATTTTTCCCATACGTTTTTTGCTTTTCACTATGCCACGCCCCCGCTAAGTCTACTAAATGCTAATGAACACATTGAGTCAAAAATTATGATAATTTTCTCGTTACTTTTTGTTTTAGCTAACCCCTCCTCTCCTCTAGTACCGTCTGTCCTTCTTAATTACAAAACGGAAACCCCTGCCTGTGATGCTTGGATGAAGATGCGGAGCTCGATGTGGATGGGATGTGGATGCGGATGCGGATGCAGATGAAGTATAATGTCAGTTAAACTCGGTTTTGTCAGCTATGCCCATGATTTATGACTTTATGATCGGATCTCTAAAGGTATAGTTGTGTGTTAAGTTAAGCTATGTTAAGTTACTTTACGTTATTATATCAATGTCATTGCAATTTTTGAGTGTTGTTCGTTTTCACTTTGTTTTTTGTTGTATTTTTTTGGCCTCACCATAATATATGGTGTTCTTTCAGTTGGCTCCGAAATTGCGGTTTAGTTTTAATCAGTCTTTGTTAAAAAGTTCAACCAAAAAGTCAGCGGGTTCCTTCCATTGTTTACATTTGTTTACTTGTTTTTTTCTTTGTTTTTTGCTTCGCTTTGCTCTTACAAAGTTCGTGTACTCACTTGCTCAGTCTCAATAATATAAGAAATCAGTATAAAATACATACAAAAAAATTATTTAAAAACAGAACAGAGTTTGAGGACAAACGAATTAAGAATATAATACAAACATTAATACCATATTGCGGCACAAACTCCTGTCGAACCAAAGGATACTAAATAAAAGAACATGTATCGTCTATATACCCCTCTCTATATAGTAGTTCTCTCCGCTAAGCAACCGATGCCATCAAAAAACGCACTCTCCCAGCTAGCAAACTGCCTTTTCAGTCTAACTAACAGGTATTTGAATATTTTCATCTAGTAAATGGTTCGAGCGAGAGTTTACCCCTCCTTTTGCTTTATCCTTTTCACTCCTCGGACTTGCTATCGCCTACTACTAATTATCTCCTATATCCTCTAAGCTTCCACTGTAGTATTTTCGTTCTAGTTTGGGGTTTGCTCTTGTATATTCGCTAGAATATATATGTATATATATCTGGTAGATATCTAGATATCTGGTAGATACATATGTGTAATTCGTATTGTTGTATTGTGTAAATTACCAGAATCGTAACCATTATAACTCTTAAGCATTATCGAGGTAATCGTTGTAGCACTTAAGCTAAAAATTTTCGCTAATTTTCCTTTCCCTTTTGCTCTCTGGAATTTTCTTCTACTGATTTTTATATCCCTTTCGCTTAACGGCTCCTATTTCCTGTTCCTTTTCAATCTGATCTTAGCTCCTCTGTGTGTGTTTGTGTGTGTAAATGGTCTAAAAAAGATCGGCACTCGCGCTAACCTAACCTTAGAATACGTGCACAAACCGCTTGTAAGGGTTAGACCCTTCCTTGGAGTCTGGCGACAGTTCAATGAGGAATACAATGCGACCGTCTGGCATTAGGGCCACATCGCAGGTTCGATCCTTCTCGTCCAGCGTCGGCGGCATTAGCGGATTCATTGAGGGACGCACCTCAATCTGCAAATATAATTAATTAATTAGTGGATGTTCCTGATGCGTAACAAATCCCAAACTTACATCCCACATAAAGTCCAGGTTCTGATTAAAGACCAGAATGCGTTGATTCTTGGAATCGGCCACTATAATGCGGCCTTCGTCGTCACAGCACAGGCCAGATGGCCGATTGAACTCGTGGAAGCCCGAGCCCTCGTGTCCCTTGACGGACAGGATCTGCAAGGCAGGGAAATTAGTAACTAGAAAAAGTGTTATCCAAAGGCAAACTCACATCGTTAATGTCAGGATCAATCAGGTAGAGGCAGTGGTTGTCAAAGTCAGACACTATTATGTTGCCCGTGGGCGTGTAGCAGACGCCGCGGGGCGAGGCTATGCCCTTGGTCTGTCCATGGTTGTCGAACACTATCTGGCGGATGAAGCGACCCTCCGAGTCGAACTGCTGGATGCGATGATTGCGCGAGTCGGTGACCACGATCTGGCGACGCGAATTAACGGCCACATCCCACGGATACTGGAACTGGCCGTACTCCTTGCCATAGCTGCCAAACTTGAGCAGGAACACGCCGCTGGCAGTGAAGATCTGCACGCGATGGTTGTCCTTGTCCACCACAATTATGCGATTATCCACGTCCACACAGATGCCGGCAGGCAGATCGAATTCCCCATTGCCCACGCCCTTGCGACCAAACTTGAACTTTAAAGAGCCGTCGGGATTGAACACTTGAACGCGATTATTGCGACGATCCGAGACCAGGACATGACCCATTTTGTCCACGCACAGGCCCCACGGCCGGCTCACCTGCCCGTCCTCATGGCCCTCGGTGGCAAACGACAGCGAGAGGGCATTCGAGTTACGCACTTTCACCAGATCCATGCAACCGGGAATCGCTTGCGTCGTTCGCGGTGCACTAAAGTGCAGTCCCGGCGAGCTGCGCAATCCATTGAGCTCCCAGTCCAAGGCGGCACTGGACATGCCGCAGGCACTGCCTCCGCGGGGCTGCATGATGGGCGATGGGATCCGGAAACTGTTGTCACGCAGCAGGGGACGTCGCACATTCGTGGAGGCCACACTCAGCGGATTGTTGGGCAGATTTATGCCAAAGGCCATGTCCATTCCATTGCCAACTCCACCGCCAACTGGACCCACAACACCAACGCCCACAGAGGCGGCAGCGGCAGCAGCAGCGACGGCACTCACGCTGGAGACGCTCGGCACAATGCCATTGCTGCTGGAGACAATGGGCATATTCTTGTCGTCCACCAGAATGACGCCGCCCTGGTTGCGAATGTCCTGCAGCAGACTGTAGTCGGGCGGGGCGAAGGCAAAGACCTCCTGCTTGGGCTGCAAATCCTTGTAGATGCCGGCGAACTGCTCCATCTGCCGCTGGCCATTGGTCAGCTTCATGGCAATCTCAATTTGGTCCATATTGCAGGCATTGTCCGCCACCTTGCTGAGCATGTCCGAGGTCTCGGAGAGGCCGGCGAGGGCCGACTTCAGGCCCGCCATCTGATCGTGCAGAATGGCCAGGCGACGCTGGCGCAGCTTCTCCACAAAGTCGAGGAGGAAACGCTCGCGATCCTCGATGGCAATGATGAACTGGCGGAAGGCCTTGCGTATATTATCACTCAGCTCGCTGCAGTTGCGCTCGATCAGTCGAATGAAGGCCAGCGCCTTGTCGATGCTGCTCTTGATGCATCGCGTCCCCACCTGGCTGCTCTCGATGGCGCCCTCCAGCTTCTCCTTGGACCCCACCATGAAGCTCTGAATGGACGCATAGCTGTGCTCCTTGTGCTCGTGCAGCGTGCAGCATTGGCACACCAGCTTGCGGCAGTAGTCGCACACGTAGCGCAGCATCTCGTTGTGTATGTCGCAAATGAAGTTGCCGCTGGGCGGTGTGTGGACATTCGCGGAGCTGCCGCCCGTGGGCGAGGCTCCAATGGGCGTCGGGAGGGAGACGATCGAATGGTTGGATGACAGCGGGCTGTTCCGGTGCTCCCTTAGGCAGTCGTTGCACATGAACTCGTTGCACTCCAGGCAGCGTATGGAGGCGCTCACCTCGCACCAGCCGCAGCTAATGCTCGAGTTATTTGATGATTCGGGTGACATCTTTGGATTGCTGCGTGCACCGCTGCCGATGGGACCTATGCTGAAGTCGCCGTGCGTTTCCAGGCCTCCCAAGAAATTGTTGATGAAGAAATCCGTGCGTGGTGGCGAGCTATGAAGAGTTAAAGTTGATTTATTTTAGTGATTTGTCATTTCGCTTGAGCTTAAGCACACTCACCTCTGACCCACATTCGAGAGCAACCCCACATTGAGATCCCAGGCGGGGAAGCTATCGAGGATGCCCGCCAGCAGCCGCTCGGAGGAGTTGCTGGCATTGCTGCTAACGCTGCCGCCGCCACTGCCATTGGCCGTTGAGGAGGAGTTGGCCACGCCATTGGCGCTCGGCGCATTGCTGCTGGCCATTTGTTGCGGAACCGAATTGTTTGACAAAAGTTCCATCATAAGAGTAATGTTGGTGGTGGTGAGATCACGTTTCTATAGCACAAGGCGGCAGTCGTCGATGCAAAGAGGCGCTTTTCCGCTATAAAGGCGAGCAAGAGTTTTCCGTGAAAGAACTTTCAAAGGATATATGAATTTTTGTTTGAAAGTAAAGCAAAGATTGATCGATCGGTTGTGTTTTCTAAACAGCGTTTGGAACGCGCGCGCGATGATACGTCGTCGGTTGCCGAGGGGTAGCAGCTAACTAAATTGGCCAGGGAAAAGGTGCTGCATTAAGTAGTCCCAAAGCAGGCATGCAGCTGCATCTTGCATCCCGTGTCTTAGGTAGCGAGGAAAATCCCCCGACCCCGAGCCCGAACCTTGATCCTTTAAGCAGGCCCGTCCCCGAATCCGAAGAAAATGCAATGCAACCCGAGGAGTGGCAGCTGTGTGGCGCGAG
Organism: Drosophila burlai; assembly: GCA_008042655.1. Taxonomy (NCBI): domain Eukaryota; kingdom Metazoa; phylum Arthropoda; class Insecta; order Diptera; family Drosophilidae; genus Drosophila; species Drosophila burlai. The sequence continues at coordinate 149,294 of VNJT01000203.1, read as the reverse complement.
CAGCCGCAGCAGGTCAGATTTGTGTGTCTGTGTGTGTGTATCTTTTTGTAACGAGAAGACGCACAATCCTGAAATCCTGGAAATTCGAAAATCAACCATCCATTTATGAGTCCAAAATGGCCAACTTTTCGCGCGCAATTCTTGGTAATCTGGCTGTACTTCGGAAGGATATACATATCATATATGTATCTATATGTCTCACTTTTTGGTAACCCAGATACCAGAGCTTGGAAATTCCCTGCTACTCCTGCCGCTGCCCTCAAAAGGCGAAGAAAAACAAACGGTACACAGGACGTCGCTGGGCTGGAATTAGGGAACGAGAACCCACCCCCGGTGGAGCAAACTCCACCTTATCGCGTAGTTAAATCGTAACCCCAGCATTTCCACCCACCCACCACCACCAGCTCACATCGTCGTCTGCAGTGCGCAAGCGACTTTTCCGGCCCACCGAAGGGGTGTGGGGAGAAAGTCGTAATAGAAACAACAGACGGACAGAACTGGTTGCCATCTTCAAGACGTTGAGCAACGTTGAGCCCAATCAACCATGCCGCCCGACCGACTTTCATCCCCTCAAGCAGGAGCAGGATTTCGATGCGACGACGGCTTCTTATACACTTCGCCGAAAACTTGAACGACCGAACGTGTTCCTCTCAGTCATCCTGATTTTGGGTAATTCAAGTTAATTTATAGCCTAACTTCAAGGGTGGGCCTAGAGACGAATCTAACTTGGGTTAATGTTAACCTGGGAAGGTCGAAAAGGGTTACCGAGTGGTTGGGTTGGGGATTTTTAAGGAAAAAAGGATCAGATGAATTTATTAACTCTGCTTTTGTTTCTGTAAATATTTTCATATTCTTCATAATCTTATGCAACTTTATTATTTTGGGGTGGTATTAGGGGAAAGGATTTTTAAGATATAATTAATTAGAATCTTTTCATCCTTAAAACTTTGAAACAATTTTAAACTCATTTAAATTCCTTTGAATAATTATACATGGGTGTTGAAATTCAATCTTCAAACCTATTTTTTATCCATTTTCTATATAAAATAAGCCAGGACCTCATTCAAAATGGAATTCTTGAATACCCTTTTAAAAAAGTAAAGCAAAATATGGATGTAACAACAAGAAAAGGGTTGCATTGGTTATATTTCTAATGATTTAATCAAAGGAAAACGAACGAATCGTGGTGAGTCGTCCTGCAATCAATATTTTAGAACTCTACTCTGATCCCCTTTCTTCATAACGTAACAATGCGACGCCCTTGGGCAGAGAATGCAATTCAAGGATATTTTCGAACCGTGTAGACAGCAGCAGCAAAAACAACAACAAGGATAAGAGCAGGAACAGGACGGAAAGGAGGAGGAGAAGTAGAAATAGGAGGAGGAGGAGGAGGTAGCCGCTAAACTACCCTTGTCACCCTTGAACATTTTCCATTGAAACTGGTCTGCTGTCTCCGAGTCGCAGGACGTGGAAAAAAACACGACCAAGAAGTTAAAGTCCTTTCAACACACACACACACACACACATCGGTACACGTACTTGTGCGCCTGTGTGGGTTTCTGTGTACGTGCAGGCGAGGATACAACCACTACGACGCAAATTATAACGGGGGATGAGGACGAGGGTTGTATTTACACACAAGTTTCTCTACATGTCCGTTTGTAGGTGGTTTCTGCGCCGCAAAAATCGTGTATATTTGTATATTTGTGTATGTATATTTTGAAACAAGCAAAAAAAAAAAAGAAACAGGGGGAAAAGCTGAGAGGAATCTTTTGCGAAATCGTCTTCTTGACTTAACTTGCAGAAAATCAATACATTTTTGCATTTGGAAATTAAGTTTATTTATTTTCCGTTGATAGTTCCTTTCTTGTAACGCCTAGGGGCGTTAGTAGCTGCATCTTTTTCCCGTACACACCTTTTTTAGCAGCCGCATGCAAGTCGTCGTGTTATATCCGCGCTCTTATTGTTGTTGTTTTGAAGTTTCTACCGTTTGTTTTTCTCGTTTTCTTTTTTTCCCGTTGCTGTTTCGCTAATTGATTCGATTTCGTATTTGATTCGGTCTGAATTTGATGCGGTTTTCGGTTTTATTTTCGTTTTGATTTTCAGCGGATTTTCGCGAGGCGAAATACAAATGTGTGTTCTTCCAGAGAGTTCTTATTATATGCGTATCCGTTCGCTCCCGACATTCGTGTATTCCTTATTCCGACTGAGGAAGAAGATACATCCGAAAGCGACACCGAAACCGAAAACAACACACAGCACGCTCAATCTCAATGCTCTCTCGCTGTCTCTGTTGCTTTATTCATCATCATCATCATCATCATCATCATCATCATCACGAGGCCTAAACAAAAAATAATAAACTCAAATGTATCTCACACAGTTAGTTTTTGATTTTGAAGTGCGCGCGCGCTCCTAAAATGTCGCTCTGGCTCTGAGAGCGCGTCTCTCTCTCAGCACGTACATATTTATGTACATATGTATGTACATATGTATGCTCGCATGCACATTTTTATCTTCTATTTATTTTCACTTATGCCGCAAAGAACTGCAGTGAAATGCAGCTAACGAAGAGAGGGTCGTGGCAGGAGTTTACCAAAATGCACTGCCTGAGCCCTAAACAATCGATCCACTGATTAAAAGTCCCAACAGGCCATCACATAAGCTAATAGGATAATGGCGTCCGAATTTGGCTAGGGTATTTGAAGTGGTATATTGGTTTTGAACACAATGAAATGCTACACCACAACTATTTCGCTTCCCTAGCCACAATGCAACTCAAAATCCATTGTAACTTGATGTATCAATTTAAATTTCTTAAAACATCATTTGTTTACCACTCACTTGTCAAATTCATTCACTTTTCGCGTTCACAGGGTATCCCATAGTCGTCACTTTGCTTGCTGTTGCTTTCTCCGCCCGTTCTATTCGTTTATCTCATGCGTGTGCTTGATCGATGTAGAAAGCTATCGAAATCTTTGGAAAACGTCTATCGTTGTTGTTATTGTTTACAAATTGTTTACATTTTCCCGGCTCTGCGGCGTAAGTTGTGGTACCACCCTCATGCACTTTTCCTCCTGCAATTAAAAGCGTTGAACAATTGCCCTTATTGTGTGTGTGCGTAGCTTTGGCGCGCCTGCTCGTCCCGTTTTATTTACTTTGGCGGCGTGTTTCGGCTGCAGGTTTGTTGCTGAGCGCTGGTTTGTTTGGCTTAATCGAACGCTTCCAATTCTGACCCACTTATTGTGGCGAGGACTAGGACTCGAAATCGGCTCGAATTCACTCCAACCTTCACGCACGCATTTAACCATTTAAATGCTAAACTCATGTTCATGCGCTGCTGCTGCTGGCTGTCTCTCTTTCTCTCTCTTTTCGTGGCTTCTCTCTCGACGCCCTTCTGGCTGGCCGTTGTTGTTTTTTTTATTTTCAGAGAGAGTATTGGGCATAGGCGACTGTGGAGTGTTCTTATTAAAAAAAAGAAATGGAATCTGGCCACACCGTCACTGATTCCCCACGGAAATTTTTAAAATTATAAATTTTTTAACCCGGCATTTCTCAGTTATTGCTTTTATAAAGAATAAACTGGAGAAGCGGGATTGAGTTGTTAGTTGCAGATTGCAGTAGTTCGCTGTTCTGAGAATTTTATAATTCCCAAGGATTTCACCAATAGCTGAAAAGTTTTTGTAAATTACTAATAATAATTCCAACTTTCAATTTTTGTCCAATTAGAGCATTCAAAAGTTGCCTTCCCTGGTGAAATTCCGCCCAAACTGAGTACACTGAGCAGCTGAAAGAGCGACAAGCAGCTGAGAGCGAGAGAGCCACTTACATTAACGGCGCATGTGGCGCGAAAATGCGGAAAATGGGAATGAACGTTGGAGCGGAGACGGAGATTTGAAATGGCCGGAGGAGTGGCGGGGGGGAAAGACACCACCGGATGACGATGAGACCGGTGGCGCGCATTTTGTTGTTGTTGTTGTTGCAGGAGGCATACACCCTTACGAAACTAGTTTTGCACTGAAAGAAATTTCTCGTGAAATTGCTACAAGAAGTCGTGCCCGTGGATAATTGGGAAAGGGAACTGGAAACTGCGGGCGGGCGGTCATGGGCTCGGCGAGCAGGTAAAATGCGCAGGTGCGTCGGAGCGCTACGGCCACAGGTAAGGCCAATTCGATTATCCTGTGGAGAAGACAACAAGTAATTACGCTGGTATTTCTCGATCGTCTATTTAAAACCGTATGTATGAAAAGATGTACGTACTACAGGCTACAGGCTACATGGGATGTATTCAAGTGTATGTGTGTGTATGTGTTTCGTTTTGTGTGGAGGAAGGAAGGCAGGCCGGAATACTGATTACATGCTACGTATGTATGCAGATCCACGGGTTAGTCAGTCGCGTTCTTATAATACTGTAAGCTAAGCTTATAACGTACACATCATCCCCCATTCCCGGCAGCGCGAATCACGGGATTAGCCGAACTCTAGCTCCTCGATGAGGACATTCTGCAGCTTCTGGCGCACGCGCAGCCGTCGCCGCTCGTCGAGGCGCTGGAGAAAGGGCATCAGGCTGAGCAGGAACATGCGATCCGCCTCGTCCTGCAGATCTCCGCCGGTGGGCTCCGTATTGGTGGTGGCATCCGTGCTTATGTACTTGAAGGGCAGATCCGCTGCTATCGGGGACTGCGACGTGGATGAGCTGGAGGCCTTAGCATCCGGTTCGCTTTTAAGGCTATGACTCAGACTACGGCTGGAAGCGGTGCTAGCACTGTGGTTGTTATTGTTGTGGTTGGTCTTCACCTTGGCCTGCTCCATTTCCTCATCGTCGTCGTCCAGCACTTCGATGGTGAAAACGTTGGGATTGGCCGGCTCCACCCGCTTGCCACGGTCCTCCTCTTGATTCTCAGAGGCTGCATCCTCGTCAAAGTCATCGTCATCCTCCTCTTCCTCGCCGTCCTCTCCCACGCCGGACATTTCCTCCTGATCTGTGTGCGGCTGCGGCTCCAGCTTGACCCGCTTGCTGTCCGGCGGCTGGCAATCACGATCCTCGAAGAAGGAGCTAATGTCCGAGAAGCTCGGCTGATGCAGCTCCGAATCGTAGCTGTCGCTCAGCTCACAGATGGGCTCCGTGGCCACCAGGGGCATGTCGTACTTGTCCACGCCCAGGACATTATTATTCTCCGACCAGTGTCCCGGTGCATGCTTCTTGCTGTTCCGTGTCTGACGCATAATATTCTCATGGACGGCGGGCTCCATGAAGCGCATGTCGTTGTAGAAGCGCCACGACGAGGGCGTCTCATTGGACAGGTTATTGCGGATGTACACCTTGCGAAAGTTGTCCCTCAGGTGGCCCCACTTAATGCGGCAGATGTCAGCTGCGGGTAAAGAGAAACAGTTATAGCAACTGATACCAAAAGAGATTTCTGCACCCCTACTCACCCGGAAGATTCACATCCTGACCCACCTCGAACCAAATGGGTGTAATGTCGCTGCGCTTCTGGCCATTGGCGTTGTTTCGCAGCCACAGCATGGGGCGACGTGAGACGGCGGCAATCAGGCGCTTCACCGTCTCAATGGGCAGCTTGGCGGTGTTGGTGAAGGCAAAGGTGGCCGCGGAGACGGCCGAGGCCGCCACAGACGATGACGCATTGTAGGCCAGCTCCATGACCGATCCCAGGCCAGATCCGAGTCCGATGATTATCCGCTTCCAATTCCGTATTTCTCAGCAAGCGACTCGCGCAGCTCAAGCGCTCAGTCAGCACTGAAAACACAAAAAAATACGGGCGAGCGAGCGCGACCACGACCACGGGGGAACCAGTTTACGTGCCTTTTAGGCGACGACGAAGGCGGTGCCAAAAGAGAACCGGCGAGGAAAGAGCGGCTCAAGCAACAGCGGCAGCCAGCAGCAGCAGCAACAGGCTTTGCCACGAACCGAGGAGCACGAAGAAGAAGCAGCAGCAGCAACAACAACAGCGGCAACTAAAGCAGCCGCCGTCTCTGGTCCCTGGTCGGTCTCTGCCTGGCAATATTATCCGGATGTAAAGCTTCCGCTGGCCGCAACGCAACTCACTGCTGGCTGCTTGTGTCGTATTTGCGCGCTTTACGGTTGTTAACTTCGCCGACGCTTCAGTGCCCGCCGTAACGAATCCAATATGCTCTGCCAAAGCGCCAGTGAGACCCTCTGACACGCGCAGCGCTTCGACTTGAGCAAACATGTTGCCTTCCGCACCTGTTGTCTCCCTCTAATCAAGCCCTTATTCCCATCGAATATGTGCAGGAAAGATATCCTTGTCCAGGGTAAAAGCCTGCCTTAAATGCCTGGACTTGGCCAGTGTAGCGCATGGTGTACGCGCGGTGTAGCGTACTTTTGTTTATTTTTATCAAAACTGGATTTTACTACGGTCGGCTGGCCTGGCATGGAAATGGAAATGGAGCTGGAGTGAACGTAAAAAATTCACGCCACGCCACGCCAGTGGGAGCACTGGCGGAAAAGAGAGAACGAGTGTGTGTGTGTGAGAGTACCGCCTGCCTGTGCGAGTGTGGATGGGAACAAAAGCTCCAGCTGGAAACTTCGTCACGATCGTGAGCCTGGAACCTGGGGCCTTCTTTATGCATACATACGTATGTACATATGCATGGATGTATACATATGTATGTACTATGTCTCCCCTGTATCCGTTGTCTGTATGTACCGCCCAGTTTGCACGTTTCGGGGCAAGTCTCATCCTCTTCCTCCTCCTCCTCCTCCTCCTCTTGCCGCTCCAGCGAAAATGCAAGTGAAGCAGATACGAGAATTGGCGACCGGGGTTTCTTTTATCAGATCGGCAGCTTTGCCTTGCGGTTGGGCTTCTCCTCTTTCCAGCTTGACATATGATCCTCGCCGCAATATACACTTACATACAAACATACACTTCCAAGCACATAGTATACATATCTACATACATAGCCGACCAATAACGCCGTAATTGGCCATTTCCAAGAGCCTCTTGGCGAAGAAACCTATGGAAAGAGATATCGCATACATACTGAAAAAGTACGGGGACCGGTTCTGCCTAGCAATCCGGTTGTTTTTAACGGAATTCTGTGGAATGGCCAGGCCATCTGGCGTGGACATTGAAAACCAGGATTGATATGAAAACTACTTTTAAAGAGAGCTTAAAACTAAGGTAATGGATACCCTAAGCAGAGATATTTTTTAAAAATGTTTTTCAAAAGGATTATTCATTTTTCGTTTAAAAGATCTTTAGGAAAAACAAGGAAAAATACGGGCTTTTAACGACATATTACAATATTGTAAATACATAAATAATACTTTATATAAATATGTATATTAAATTACAGAAATCTATAATTTTCGAACTTATTTCCATCTTAGCCTTAAAATTATACCCAATTCGCCCAAGAATAGAAAAACTGAATTTACAGATTGACATACATGCAGACACACAGACTACGTTTATTGACAATTAACGAAACTCAAGGACTGAGCTAAAATATATACCTTAAATAGTATCTTATGCAAGTGATAAGTACTTGGTTCCGGAATAATCCACACATTGAACATGTAACAAATAGACGAATCACAAACACACGCTTAACATTAAAGAAATTCATTTACGGAGCTTTTGAGAGATGCGTCGATTTAAGAATCTGGAATATATATGTATGTTTCAGACATATGGATTTTACTCTACACGTACGGTATGCATATTTATAATGAATGGTAATGGTCATGTTGTTGCCCGGAACAGCGCCCGCGCCCGGCAATGATAGTGATGATGGCGATGATGTCTTTTACACAGCGGCCAGGTTTGGTTCCACCTCGACGTTGTTATCCTCTTCATCCAGCAGCAGCGAGGCGGATGTGCCACGCTTTCGATTGCCACTTGATTGCGGCGTCACAGCCGTTTGGCCTCCCGTCATGATGGAATAGTTCTTAGACGCGGATTTTCGTGGACTAACGCCGGGATCTTTCTCTAAGGCCAGAAGCTCGCCATTGCTGTGACCATTGCTGCTGTGCGGGGAGCAGCTGCCATTGCTATTACCGGTGGTGCCGTTGCCAATTCCAATGCCATTCCCATTCCCATTCCCAGCGCTCGCCTCATTGATAAAGACGTCCATGTGATCGATGGTGTCGTTCAGGGTAAAGCTCTGGTCCCGCCGCTCGCTCTTCTTCCACAGATAGTAGAAGTGGACCAGTTCGCGCATGGTTCGGGTGCGCACCTGAAAGAGGCCAACGATCATCGCAGACACTCAGATTACTTACTAGGGGCGATCGGCGGGCGATGGACGGTGGTGCTTTACCTGGTTCTGTCGTATCTGGAGGAAGTCCTTGCCGAACTTATGTATGCCCTCCTCGAACTTCAGGCACTCGTCCTCCGACCAGCTGCTCATGGTGTCGCTGCTGAGGGGCAGAACGTTCATCCGCTTGCGACGCAGGGCCTCCTTGAAATCGTAGCCGCACTGGACGAGCAGATGGAGAGCTTGTTCGTTGTCCTTCACCACAGACGCATCCTGATCGCCCGCTGGCAGCGGCCGTGGAGGCGTGGCCGAAGGAGGAGGAGCGGGAGGCGCAACAGCTGCTGGTAGTGCTGCCTCATCTGGAGTTATCGCTGCTGCAGCAGTTTCATCACCGCCCACAGCATCGCCGCCATCCTCGGGCGGAACTATAGCTCGCGTTTCCTGAATCTTGGCCAGATAATCCTCTACCTCGCGCTCACTGACCTGGCTGGGCTCCCAAATCAACTGATCCTCGTTCTCGTACGGCAATATGTCGCCATATTGCGAGAGGCCCTCGGGTATCTCCGCCTGATAGTCATTGCCCACCATTATGATTTTTCTGGCATCGTCCATCGACTCGGACTCGCTGTCCTCCTCCTCCTCGTCGGCTTCCACTTCGTCGAATAGCGTCTGCAGCGGTGTGACTGCAAAAGTGTTACATAATCGGAGTTAGTGAGTGATCTCCCCTTAATATTTTAGGGATTGTGCAGATCCAAACCTACATCGTTCTACGTTCTCGGCGCTGGACGTCGCCAGGTCCGCAAAGGACTCCTCCGGATATAAGTCGAGCAAGTGCGAGCGATGCGGCTTCCGGGTGCCTCCATCAGACAACGGTGGAGGCAGCGCTGCTTCATCAGTGTCCATGGAAGCTTCTCCTGTTCCCAGCACTGGCTCTTCCTCCTTTTCCTGTAGCTGCTCTGCTTCGCACTCGTTGCTTTTTTTCTCCGAGTGCGGGGCTACGCCCGAGTCTGACGTGTTTGGCGTCTCTGTGGTGTCCAGCTCCTGGTACTGCCGCTTGGTGGCACGACGTGCTCTTCGCGAGGAGCTGCCCGAACGATTTGAACTGCTCACTGCCGGCGAGGACGCCATGCCACCACCACCACCACCACCGTATTTGGCCAACAGCTCCTCGATGGGCATCTCGCTCTCCTCGCGCAGCGTGGCTATCTCATCCTCGGCGCTGTGTGCCTCCTGATCTGCCAGGGCTTCCTCCTCGTTCAAAGTGGCCTCATCATCGAAATCATTTACCATCATATCGATGGTGGGCTCAAAAGTGGTGTCCGCCACCGAGGATGTCGGCGACATGGGCGGCTGAACACTGGTGCTTGTGTTATCCGAACTGGTGGCCGGCGATTTGCGGCGCTCACGCTCCCGCTTGTGGGTGGGCGTTAACGATGTGGACATTGTGGATGCGTCGCTGTGGGGCTGGCTGCCGGAGTCCGCTGACGCCTCGGAGGCGCTGTGCATAGAGTGCTCCGAAGATTTCCCGGACTCCATCATCATTTTCCCTACACGCAATGTGGCAGCGGCCAGAGCGCCAAGATATCCCTAATTTTACTGTCACCCGAGGTGCTAAAAATGCCAGCTGCTGTCAAGTGGGAAATGGTCACACTAATTTTGAATTTACGTTAAATTTACGAATTTATTAAAATCGTGTTTAACGATATTTAAAGTTTACTTATAAATTAAAATAATTAATTTGTATGTAGAACAAAGATATTGAAACAAAATTGGGCAAATATCTTGTAAATTGCGCTTATTAATAGGAATGAATGAGTTAATAGTGACAAAAATGAGGTAAATGCGATTCAATTAACAAATACGAATGGTGTTTTTGCCCATGACCACAATGGCGCCTTCATCCTGCACTTCCTTGAGCGCATCTTCGAATTGTTCCCGTGTGATCAACTAAAATTGATTATATTATTTATAAAAAAATAATAATAATAAGGAAAAAATCTCTTTCTTTCTTTTACTCACAATTTGGGATCCTTCCTTGATCTCCTTGAACAACTTTTGATAGGGAACCGTTGGTACCTTGCCCTTCTTCTTCAAATTTTCCTTGATGGCTGCCACCAGATCGGCGCGTTTCTTCCTCGCCGCCGTTGATAGGCCGGTGGTGAGGATGCCCACATCGATCTTACCGGACAGCGGATCCGTGGCGGACTGCTTTAAGGCCTCGCGATGCAGACGCCAAGCCTCCTCGACGTCCAGCAACTCCACCTCGTTGCTGAGCCGCACCTTGGCATGAGCCTCCGACAGGCGTATGAGACTCTCCAGCTGGCGGGGATAGGCAGAGATTTGGCCGCGACCAGCACCCACCTTGCGCATGTCCACATAGGCCTGAATCAAGCGCTGCTGCGCCTCATCGGAGAGCGTGGGTGATAGATGTTCGCGGGCATAGGCGATGTAGTCACGCAACACGCTCATGTCCTGGCAAAGAAGTTTTGTGTTTAGAAAGCCTGCTTATTAATCCTTAACTTAACTTACAAACATGGTATCCTCCTCCTCGTGACGGGTAACATAGTACAGCGAGACCAAGTGACTGGCCAGGCGCTTGTCGAATACCTCATCCTGCGGATCCAGGACCAAAAAGATCAGATCGAAGCGAGAGAGCAGAGTGTGCGGCAGCTGGACATTATCGATAATATTCTTGCGTTTGTTCCACTGCGACTCGGCGGGATTGGCGGCTGCCAAGATCGAGGTGCGAGCGTTCAACTGGCAAATGATGCCGGCCTTGGCAATGCTCAACGTTTGCTGCTCCATCACCTCGTGCAGCACACTGCGCGTCGAGTCGTTCATCTTGTCGAACTCGTCGATGCAACAGACGCCATTGTCGGCCAAAACCAGGGCACCACTGCCAAGGACGAGTACGAGAGCCATTAGGGAATAATTAAAATATAATTCAAAAGAGGAAACTCACGTTTGCAGGACCAATTGACGAGTCTCCGGATCCTTGGTTACATAGGCAGTCAGGCCCACAGCCGAGGAGCCGCGACCAGAGGTGTACTGCGATCTTGGCACCAGATTGTAAACATACTGCAGCATCTGGGACTTTGATGTGCCGGGATCACCGCACAGCAGCAGGTGAATCTCGGACCTAAAGTTCTGGCGGCCCAAAGTGGAGTGCTTCTTCTTGGTGCCGCCAAACAGTTGCAAGAGGATGCCCTTCTTAATGTCATCGTTCTCGTAAATCGAAGGCGCTATAGCCCTGGCCAGGCGATCGTAAATGTCGGGCTTCTTGGCCAGCAACTGGAGCAGTTCGATGCGTTCCGGTGGGAAAATGTGATCCTTGCTGGGATGTGAAGAGCACTTGAGTTTACAGTGAGAAATAGTGGTAATTTCCACCAGCTTACCCCTCCTCCTCCTCGTAGAGCCGCTTGTTGTCCACCTTGCGGAAGTGCACCACATCGACATGCGTCTTGTAGACGCTCTTCACGCTCGACGAGATGCCACCGGTCTTGAGCGGCGTCGCGCGATAGATGCCCGTGACGGTAACACGATCGCCCGGCTGCACCTTGTCCACCAGATCATTGTGGGCATACAGCAGGACGTTGTGAGGCGTTTGGCCAGCGGCCATGTCATCCGGCGACTCCTGCAGTTTGACGAGTTGCTTGTCCGTAAACTCCGATCGGTTGTGGATCAAACGGAAGCAATGATTGGTGTTGCAATTGGTGCATAGCGTCGGCTGGTTAATGCGACCGCGATCCACTTCGACGGTGGTGCTGAAGGAGCAGATGTTGCAGCTGAAAAAGGCTTCGCGCATCTCGGGAATGACGTTCGAGGAGCGGATGACCATGCCGCTGATGCTGATCAGTTGATCCATATCCTCCGGGTTCAGGGACCGCATATTGCGCGTCTTGTCCGCATTGAAGGGACGCACCTGGATCTGGTGCTCCAGCAAGGCGGCAGGATAACGCTCGAAGAACATCTCATTGATGGCCATATCGAAGCCGGGAATCACCTCTTGCGGATAGCAGATCAACTGACGGTACAGATCCGAATCGAAGGTCTTCAAATGGGCACAATTGAGATTCAGATAGGGCTCCTCCAGCGTGTGAATCTCCTCCAGCTTCTGCAGATAGAGAGGCTGATTCACATCGATATTCTCCGAGATTTCATCCTGCTCGGCGCTGGGATCGATGAAGCGCAGTATAAACGACTTGAACTTGGTCTTGCACTGGCTGACCACCACATTGGTGCCCCAAACGACGAGCTGCGGCGCTTGCGAGGATTCCGAAACGGGATCGGTGGTCTCGGAGCCCTTCTCGGGAATGGATTCCAGCTGTAAGGATTTTAAAACTGTAGTTGGCTTCTCCCTGAAGGGTTATATATATATATTACCCCCGAGCCACCGCCAATGGCCACCTGGCGGATGCGCTTGTCCGTCCGAATATCGGGACGAGCGCGCAGCGGAGTTCCGCGGATGCCCGAGCGCGGTGTACGGATGGAGCCCATCGAGCTGGGAGTGCCATAGTTGAGCGGCGAGCTCAGATCGATCTCGCTCATGTTGGCACCCAATCCTCGCGCCGGACTTGTGGCCGGCAAGCTGATGTTGCCAGGCGACGTGGGCGGCAAACTGATGTTGTCCGAGGGCCGGGCACCGGCGCGGCCGGGACCCATGCGCATGGGCGTCTCCACATCCTGCGACGCAATGCCTGCGGAAAACCGAGACCAGAGCAAGTTTTAACTACGAGAAACAAAGCAAACCCATTTTCAGCCTTCAAAAAACATACCTCTAGTAGGCGTGCGAGCTCCCTGCTTGGCTGCGACACTGGGCGAACGGGCGGGACTCGACATTATCGAAGTGCTGCTGTATATATTTTATAGTTTCTGTTCAACACGAAATCAAGAGCTGTTCTAATGCCTCGCTGGGTTAAAGCGCGGCAAAATCTGACAGATGCCGAGTTCAGTGTTGGAGACAGCCGGTGGGTACGTATCCAGTGTTGGGCAACATGCCGCAGGGCCTTGCGCGCCAAACATTTAGGGGCGTATTTCCCACATTTTCGCACACAAATTAGGGGATTAATTAATGGATATAGGCTTTCAGCTCCTTCCTCTTACCAAATATACCGCTATCTCGACTAATCAGGGCCTTGTGGGAAACTGGGCCCAAACAGCGCGGACATTTGGCAACCCTGCCCTTTGGCCAACAACAAAAGCGGCGGGGGAGCCGTCAACTCGTCGTCAGTCAGTCAGAATAGAAACGTCAGAGACGAAAGTTTTGTTTGTTTTCCTTTTTTTTTTGGTAATTACACGGCCCTGGAATTCCAATGAAGTAGCTTAAATTCAAAATCTTTTTAACCTTTTAACCACTTTTGGCTTGCACAGTTTAGTTAACAAAAATACAAAAGAGGCTGCTACCAGAATGGTCATGTAGAGAGCGCTGCAATCGGGGTTAAGTCAACAAAAACAAGAGAGGAAACAACACCGAAAGGGAAAACAAACAAAGTAACGGGATTTATGAGCCCATCGCCTCTCTGACAGTTGACGCGCGCGGAGTGGAAGAAGGAGCAGGAGCAAGCTGGAGCGGTCAGGAGCAGGAGGCGAAGCGGGCAAAATGTCGAGCGAGGAGATGCTATACGCGCAGGTATTACACGTCCCATCGTCGGGTATATTGATGCCCCACAAGTGCATCGTGGCAGATTGCGGCGGCGGGTGTCGGTGTCGCTCTGTCGGTGCCAATATAAAGTGCAGCAATAACCGTGATTCCGCGTGGCTGTGTGTGTTTATGCAAGTGTGTGTGTGTGTGTGTGCCAATTGCCGTTCTTTGCGTTCTCTCCCCTTCCAGTTTCCATGGCTCAGCCCTGATTTCTTCCCATTGATGACTGCATCGCTGCTGGCTCCCCTCCGAAATATGTTTGGTGGTGATTCAGCGGCCTTATCGCAGCGGGGCGGGCTTATCACACTTTCGGTCTGATAACAAAAAGTGAAAGAAAGCAAAGCAGAACACAGAGAAGGTGTCACAAGCCGCCGGGGATTGGGGTTAAATGCTAATTGACCAATTAACGCCTCCTGCTATCTCTACTTTTAGGGCGCCAAAATATGGATTACGCATCCGGAGCATGTGTGGGAAAGCGCCACCCTGGAGGAGAGCTACCGCAAGGGCGCCGGCTTCTTGAAGATCTGCACGGAATCGGGCAGCCTGCAGGAGGTGAAGCTGAAGGCCGATGGCAGCGACCTGCCCCCCCTGCGCAATCCGGCCATTCTGGTGGGACAGAACGACCTGACCACCCTGTCCTACCTGCATGAGCCGGGGGTGTTGCACAATCTGCGTGTCCGCTTCTGCGAGCGCCAGATTATCTACACCTACTGCGGCATCATTCTGGTGGCCATCAATCCCTACGCCGAGATGCCGCTGTACGGCCCCAGCATTATACGCGCCTATCGGGGCCATGCCATGGGCGACCTGGAGCCGCACATCTTTGCCCTGGCCGAGGAGGCCTACACGAAGCTGGAGCGCGAGAACTGTAACCTGAGCATCATCGTTAGCGGCGAGTCAGGAGCGGGCAAGACAGTGTCCGCCAAGTATGCGATGCGTTACTTTGCCGCCGTCGGCGGCTCCGAGTCGGAGACGCAGGTCGAGCGCAAGGTGCTGGCATCTTCGCCGATCATGGAGGCCTTCGGCAATGCCAAGACAACGCGCAACGACAACAGCTCCCGCTTTGGCAAGTTCACCAAGCTGCTGTTCCGCAACCAGATGGGCGTGATGTACCTGCAGGGCGCCACCATGCACACGTACCTGTTGGAGAAGTCACGAGTGGTGTACCAGGCGCAGGGCGAACGCAACTATCACATATTCTATCAGTTGTGTGCAGCGCGAGCCAAGTATCCGGAGTTGGTGCTGGGTAGGGACTTAAAGAAACTAATTTTTACCCAAAAATTCACTTTTGATGCTGTTCTTCTCTCTAGATCACCAGGACAAGTTCCAGTTCCTGAACATGGGCGGTGCTCCGGACATTGAGAGGGTCTCCGATGCGGATCAGTTCAACGAGACTGTCCAAGCCATGACAGTGCTGGGCTTCTCCATTCAGCAGATTGCTGACATCGTCAAGATACTCGCTGGCATTCTCCACTTGGGCAACATTGAGGTGTCCAGGAAGTTCAACGAGGGCAGCGAGGAGGAGGACACTGACTCCTGCGAGATATTTGTAAGGCAAACACTTTAATCTGCACTTTAAATTTGTATAAAATCTTCATTCCTTTCGTAGCCCAACGACATCCACCTGCAGATCACCGGCGATCTGCTGCGGGTAGGCGCCGAGGATCTGCGCCGGTGGCTTTTGATGCGTAAGATAGAGTCGGCCAATGAATATGTACTGATACCCAACAGCATTGAGGCGGCCCAGGCGGCGCGCGACGCCCTGGCCAAGCACATCTACGCCAAGCTGTTCCAGTACATTGTCGGTGTGCTGAACAAGAGCCTCAACAACGGCAGCAAGCAGTGCAGCTTCATTGGCGTCCTCGATATCTACGGCTTCGAAACGTTCGAGGTGAACTCGTTCGAGCAGTTCTGCATCAACTACGCCAACGAGAAGCTCCAGCAGCAGTTCAACCAGCATGTCTTCAAGCTGGAGCAGGAGGAGTACCTCAAGGAGGGCATCACCTGGACCATGATTGACTTTTATGACAATCAGCCGTGCATAGATCTCATCGAGTCGCGGCTGGGCGTGCTGGATCTGCTCGACGAGGAGTGTAGAGTAAGATTTTCTGGGGGTTGCTTTTTCTGCATTTTCTTTTTATTTTAATTTAATTTAATCTCTGATGTAGATGCCCAGGGGCTCGGACGAGAGCTGGGCCGGTAAACTCATCGAAAAGTGCAGTAAATTTCCGCATTTCGAGAAGCCGCGCTTCGGCAGCACCAGTGAGTGCATCCTTTTAGCAGGGAGACATCTTCGTTTCGTAATTCGTAATTTCATTCTACAGGCTTTTTTATCAAACATTTCTCGGACACCGTGGAGTATGACGTGAACGGGTTCTTGGAGAAGAACCGTGACACTGTCTCCAAGGAGCTAACTCTGGTCCTGTGCGAGTCCAACATGTCGCTGGTCAAGCAGGTCATGTCCCTCGAGGAGATTGACACGCTGAGCGTGGATACGTCCAAGACCTCCACCTTGGGCGGTCGTGTTGTCATCAGTGCTGGCCGGAAACAGGTTTGTTATCGATTACTGGGGATTCGAACATGATTGAAGATGACTGGACATGCTTTTGTACTGCACTCCCCCCTCTTTGTCCATTTGTAAACCTTGTCTCTTATTGCTATTTGTATTTTCTATCGCTATTTTACATTCGCTCATCGCCCACGTCTCGCCTCGGAACATGGCCCACAATACAGCAAATGAATGAAACACGTCGACGAGTTAGTTACCAAAAAAACATATTTATGCTACTAGCAACAATGACTAACCCAAGAGCTTTATGTTTTAAGTTTAAGTTTGTTATTTTTTTAGATTAGTTTAACCTGAAATCGTTTATAGTTTTAAAAAAATTAAGGTTTAAATTTAAAGCTTTAAATTATGTGTGTTTTTTTATATTCTAACCATTTTTACGACTCTTTCTAATCCCATTTTTATATTCCCAAATCCCCAAAAGGTGGTGCCATCGAAGCAGCATCGGAAATCCGTTGGCTCGCAGTTCCAGGAGAGTCTCTCCTCTCTGATCTCCACGTTGCATGCCACAACGCCACACTATGTGCGCTGCATCAAGGTGAGGTTTAAGCTCATTTAAGCTCTTTGGCCCTTAGATAAAACACTAACAATTCTACTAAATCCCCTTAGCCAAACGATGAGAAGGTTGCCTTCAAGTGGGAGACCTCCAAGATCATTCAGCAGCTGAGGGCCTGCGGTGTCTTGGAGACGGTGCGCATCTCAGCAGCCGGTTTCCCCTCGCGTTGGCTCTATTTAGACTTTTATATGCGCTACCAGCTGCTGGCGCATCGCGCCAAGATCGACAAGAACGACATGAAGCAGTCGTGCCGCAACATTGTGATGAAGTGGATCCAGGACGAGGACAAGTACCGCTTTGGCAACACGCAGATCTTCTTCCGTGCCGGCCAGGTGGCCTTCCTCGAGCAGGTGCGGGCGAATCTGCGCAAGAAGTACATCACAGTGGTCCAGTCGGTGGTGCGTCGCTTCATTTACCGGCGGCGCTTCCTGCGCCTGCGCAAGGTGATCAGTGGCATTCAGAGGTGTGCTCGCGGCTTCCTCGCCCGCCAGCGTGTCCAAGAGATGCGTGAGGCTCGCGCCGGGTTGATACTGTCGAAGTACGCTCGAGGTTGGTTGTGCCGCCGTCGATATTTGCGCCTACGTCATTCTATCCTTGGCATACAGACCCTTGCCCGGGGCATGATGGCCCGCCAAAAGTTCTACGCGATGCGCGATAACTATCGGGCGCTTCAGATCCAGCGGTTCGTGCGCGGAGCTCTGGCGCGGCGCGCCTACCAGAAGCGACGACGCGACATTATCATCTGCCAGGCGGCGGTTCGCAGGTTCCTGGCCCGCCGCCAGTTCAAGCGGATGAAGGCCGAGGCCAAGACCATCTCGCACATCAGTGCCAAGTACATGGGGCTGGAGAACAAGATCATATCCATGCAGCAGCGCATCGACGAGCTCAACCGCGACAATAGCAACCTGAAGCACAAGACCAGCGAGATCAGTGTGTTAAAGTGAGTGAATCCTAAGGAGGAGTAGGGAATCCATCGACTCACTTTCTCTTCCTTGCAGAATGAAGTTGGAGCTAAAGAAGACGCTCGAAGCGGAGCTTAAGAACCTGAAGGCGGCCTGCCAGGACAAGGACAAGCTCATTGAGGCTCTCAACAAGCAGCTGGAGGCTGAGCGCGACGAAAAGATGCAGCTACTCGAGGAGAACGGACATGCGCAGGAGGATTGGGTCAGCCAGAAGCAGTCGTGGTGCTCCGAGAACGAGGAGCTGCGCCGCCAAATCAGCGAGATGATCGAGTTGGCCAAGAACGCGGAGGAGGTGAGTCAACGCACCCAAGAGGACCGCATGCTGGCCGAGGACAACAAGGAGCTGAACGAGGCCTATCAGCGTGCCATCAAGGACAAGGAGGTGATTGAGAACGAGAATTATACGCTGAAGGAGGAGCTGAGTCGCCTCACGGCCGGCAGCTTCCGGCAGCAGCATGGGCGCACGGCCAGCAATGCGTCCAGCCAGAACGAGGAGGATGTGGGCTATGCGTCGGCCAAGAATACGCTGGACATCAACAGGCCGCCGGATCTGTTGAGCAAGAATTGTAAGTTGACTTTCAGGAGGAGATTTCTCTTTGCTTTGATTTCGAATTCTTATTTTTAGATGCCACCAACGATGTGACCACTTTGGTAATGAAACTGCGCGCCGTTCTGGAGGAGGAGAAGCAGAAGAGCAAGTACCTGCAGGAGCAGTACCTGAAGCTGGCCAATCGCCACAAGCCCAGCGAGGATTCGTATCGGTGAGTACCCCCTTTAAAGAGAGAGACATTGTCGCAGTTCCTCCTTCTCCACAAACATTTTGTACATTTGTCCACATCTCTGCTTCTGTTTTGGCTCCACACTGACTACCAACCAACCTACACAGCGTCTACGAGCTTGAGGTAGAGAACGAGAAACTGCGCAGCGAGTACGATCAGCTGCGAACCAGCATCAAACACGGTGTTGAGATCAACGAACTCAATGGTAACCGCTACCTCCTCGCGCTTTTAGCGCACCAACCTGGCGCTCCCACTGACCTCCGTCTCCCCTCTTCTCCATCGTTTTCAGCCCAGCATGCGGCCCTACAAGCCGAGGTACTTAGGCGACGCGACGAGTGCATCCAGCTGAAGGCGGTGCTGTTGGAGCAGAGCCAGGTCATGAAGTCTGTCAACCCGGAGAGCAATGACATCCATGTGCTGGGCGAAGCTCTGCAGGCGCAGAAGCTCTTCAATCGGTGGGTTTAGTCGCTCCTAGAGCGCTCTTAGGTCTAATTTCTTTCCTTTTCTTAAGCCAACTGGAGTCCGAACTGGAGGCCATCACAGAGGAGCACAACAGCAAGCTCGTGGAGATGACCCAGGTCATCGAGAGGCTCAGCATCGAAAAGGAGGACCTGCAGAAGGTGATCTTCGAGAGCATTGATCGCTTCGAGGACGCCAATGTGGAGACCCTGAAGCATAACGATCGCTATCTGCGACGGGAACTGCAGCAGGCGGTGGCCCAGTGCCTGCTGGTCCAGGAGGAGCTCAAGCTGGCCCATGCCAAGCTGAAGGCGTATCGCCAGGATGGCGGCGAGCTGGAGCACAAGCTGGAGGTGGAAATGAAGCAACAGCAGCAGCAGCAGCAGAACGGCGGCAGCGGAGACAGCGTGGGCGCCGTTGTGGTGGTGACCAAGCAAAAGTCACAAAATCCCTTGGGTCTCATGAAGTTCCACAGCAGCGATTTGGACAAAATACTGCAGCGATTGCTGCACGCTTTGACGCCGCGCACGGCAGTGGGTCTGCTGCCTGGCTTCCCCGCTTACCTGATTTTTATGTGCATTCGGTGAGGGTTTTTAATGAAGTTTTTTAAAAGGGGAATCATTGAGTTCTTTCCTTTTCCCTAAAAGTTACACCGATCTGACCAATGCCGACGACGATGTGCGCGAGCTGCTGAGCAAGTTTGTGATACAAATCAAGAAAATGCATCGAACGCCGCATCCCATAGAGAACCGTGTCATTTGGCTGGTCAACTCCATAACGTAAGTGCTTAGTAAAGCCTCTTTAAATCCTTCTAAAGTCGAGCTTCTCCCCCAGACTGCTGAATCTCTTGAAGCAATATGGAGATGTGGAGGAGTACGTGAAGCTGAACACAGAAAAGCAGAATCAGCAGCAACTGAAGAACTTCAATCTGTTTGAGTATCGACGCGTGATCCTCGACTTGATTGTGAACCTCTACCAGGCTCTGATCATGCAGATCCAGAGCCTGCTGGACCCGAAGATAGTGCCTGCGATACTCAGCAACGATGAGATACAGCGCGGACGCCAGGCGCATGGCATACGCAGTCGCACGGCTTCGATTGGAGCTGCCGCCGCTTCATCATCGCCGGAACATGCCGGCGGCGCTGGTCCGGCGTGGAAGCAACTGATTGGTCAGCTGGAGCATTTCTATACGCAGTTTCAGCATTTCGGGCTGGACAACTGCTATGCGGAGCAGATATTCAATCAACTGCTGTACTTTGTGTGCGCCGTCGCACTCAACTATCTGATGCTGCGCGGCGACATTTGCATGTGGGAGACGGGCATGATTATACGCTATAACATTGGATGCATTGAGGATTGGGTGCGCAGCAAGAAGATGGTAAGTTATGCGGGATAAAGGGTTATACTTTTCTGGTTAAACTCTCCCCTTAAATCCCTTTCAGTCCAATGAAGTGCTGGCACCTTTGGCGCCGCTCAATCAAGTCTCGCAGCTGCTGCAGTCCCGCAAGAGCGAGCAGGACGTGCAGACCATTTGCGATCTGTGCACCTCGTTGAGCACCGCCCAGGTGCTCAAGGTGATGAAGTCCTACAAGCTGGATGACTACGAGAGCGAAATAACAAATGTTTTCCTCATGAAACTCACCACGGAACTTAATGGCCGACAAATGGTGAATATTTACTGATATAAACTGATAATTGATGGAGAATTTATGCATAATTTAATCTATTTTTCTCTCTTTAGCAGCGAAAGACCCATGGCGACGAGTTTACCATTGACCAGAAGTTCATTCAGCCCTTCAAGGTGGTCTTCCGGTACAGCGACATCAAGCTGGAGGACATTGAACTGCCGTCGCATCTGAATCTGGACGAGTATCTCACCAAGATCTAGGATATTCGTTCTGGTTTCATGAGCTAAAGATTGTAGAAAATTAATAACGTAAAACGTACTTGTAATCGATGTCTGTTTTTAGATCGATTTGAGGCTTAGTGTGTAGTTCCTGCTTAGTTTACGTGTCCCTCTTACATGTTCCTTGTTGCCAACCTTCTTGTTTAGTTTATTTGTTGTACGATTTAATTGTAGCAAAATATTAGTAGAAGTGAGAGAGAGGAGTGAGGAGTAATTAAGGTTATGAACCACAGAAAGCCTTTTGAAATGTGAAATGCAATAAGCAGAAGGGGAGTGAGACTCCCCCCGAACCCCGAGCATTCCTTGCCTTGTGACCTTGTGTACCTTAGAAATGTACTTAACCAGGCCATTTTGTTGCCTCAATTAAAGCCTTTCAACTACAGATGATAGCCACCTAAGACTCGTATTTAAAGCCAAGCAATATCGCTCTTATTTATGTATTCTCATTCGCTGTTTAGTTTAGAGGCAACTTCTTGTTATTTGTAGATGAAACCACACATATTTACGATATTTACGATATATTAACGGAAAAACATTCTGAAACTTATGAATTTGTACAAATATACTTGTGTATTTGCGAGAGTTAACAATCCACCAGGGCTTTGGACAGCTTATTTTTGGGCAAATCCAGGGAAGACAATCGCTTGTTTACTATCCCCGTGGCCACAGTGGATCCATTCTCTCGAATGGTAAAGGCCTGGCCCGGTGTCATGACCATTTTCCTGAGCAGTGTGACGCGCACCTTGGAGTGCTCGCCGGGCATCAGCATGTCATCACTGGGAACTGGGGGGGAAACCCAAAATAAACATAAAATACACACTTCATCTCCTGTTTAAGATTTGTTACCTATATCTATGCGCGCTGGAACATTCCACGTCTGACTAAACAGCTGCTGGATATACTTGGAGCACAGGGGCCGGGTGCGGCCACCCTCGGAGCGGGACAACAGATACATGGAGCCCTCAAAGTGATTCGATATATCCTCGCTGCCCGTCGCACACAGCAGCATGCCGCGCTCCACCGCCGAGATCTTGATGCCGCGCAGCAGGGCGCCCACATTCTCGCCGGCCAGTGCCTGGGGCACGCTTTTCCGGAATATCTGGATGTCGCTAATGCTCGTCTTCAGATTCTGATTGAAGCCCAGGAGATCTGCATCGGCATTTCGGATGATGGTGCCACGTTTGATGGTGCCCACCACGACAGTGCCGCGGCCGGGCACCGTGAACACATTGTCGATGGGCAGGATGAAGGGAGAAGCTGTGTCGCGCTGTGGCGTCGGCAGATACTTGTCGCAGTGCTCCAGCAGCTTCTCAATGGACGGCACCCCAAACTCGGAGGGATCCTCGCGAAGTGCCAGCAAGGCTGAGCCACAAATCACCGGGCTGTTGACCCCATCGAATCCATAGTCGCTCAGCATTTCACGCATCTCGATCTCCACCAGCTCCAGCACCTCCTGATCCACCAAATCGGCCTTGTTGATGAAGATCACGACGCGCTTGACGCCCACCTGCTTGGCCAGCAGCAGATGTTCGCGGGTCTGCGGCATTTGGCCATCGGTGGCGGCCACCACCAGGATGGCACCATCCATTTGCGACGCTCCCGAGATCATGTTCTGCAAGGGGAAGAGCTTTAGGAGTGCACTTCGTGTTGCAGTTTAGCTTTAACCTTTATGTAATCCGCATGACCCGGGCAGTCGGTGTGGGCGTAGGTGCGCTCCGCGGTGGCGTAGCCAATATGACACGCATTGATGGTGATGCCGCGCGCTTTCTCCTCGGGCGCCCGATCGATCTGGTCGTAGGACAGGTACTCTGCCAGACCCTTTTGTGCCTGCACCTTGGTAATGGCAGCGGTCAGAGTTGTCTTGCCATGATCCACATGGCCAATGGTACCCACATTGCAGTGCGGCCGCTCACGTAAGTCGGCGGAGGTGCTCGTCGTGGCCAGCCGCCGACTGATGCCTGCGCTGGCCAGAGCCTGCCGGATCCGGGGCAGGAAGGCGGCATCGCAGTGGCGCCACAACCTTGGGAGCATTATCCCGCCGCTCATCGTAATCCAGGAGAGGATGAGGAGGATATAACCAACTTGGGTGTCTTGGAAATCGGGAAAAACAGCTGTTTCCAACCAGTGTTGCACAGTAAATTTTCCAGTTCAAATTTTGATAAGCAGAAAGGGTTTTATTTTATTTTAATAAATGAATGAAAATTGAATTTTTTGTTGAATTTGACATGTTATTCACATTTTTTCCAAGGCAAATTATGTAGGTAATCCAATTCCCATCCCTTTCACGTAAAAAAAAAACGTTTGTAACAAGTTAATTTCCCGCCACAATATGTTGGAAATAAGTTCTTTTCCAGCCACTAGCTTCCAGGCTTTATGGAATTATGAACCTAAATTTTGCTGGTCACATTGTTGTTATATCATTGTTATTCTTCGACTGTTTTTTTTTGTTTTTTAACATGTTGCGACAATTTTTGGTAAAATTTAGACTTGTAATTACCAACTAATTTTAAATACATATTCGTTTTATAGGTATCCACAGTGGGCGTGGGCCGTCGCCTACCATTGCCAAGGATTACACAGAATCGTTTTGCAAGTAATTTGGATAAAACTGAATTCACAACGCCCGGCGAGATTGTGGACTACGATGATCCAGCCCACTTGCCCGTGCCGGAGTATCCAGCGCGTCCCGATGAGCCGCTCGAAACGCGCAAGCAGCGGTCTGGACACCCAGAATGTATTCATTTGTGCACTCCATTTATTTATTTGCTTTTTGCAGACTCCTCTACCAGAGCCGCAAGCGGGGAATGCTGGAGAATGATCTGTTGCTGAGCACCTTTGTGGCCAAGTTTCTAAAAGACTTCAATGCCGAGCAGACGGCGCAGTATGATCGCTTGATTAATGGCGTTAGCAACGATTGGGATATATTCTATTGGGCCACCGAAACCAAGCCCACGCCCCCGGAATTCGATACGGAAATAATGAGAATGCTCAAGGAGCATGTGAAGAATGCGGAGAAGGTGCAGCGGATAAGGCAGCCAGATTTGTAGAGAATCCACAGCTAAAACAACACACTTTTTGTTCATGAAATACACATCCATTCAATATATATTTAAACGATTATCCAGTTTAATGGTATATCTGCGTTTGCCTCGCCTGATCTGTGTATACATTATATATATTTTAGAGTAAATTTAATATGCTTAAACCCTATAGAGAAAATATTACACTTGAAATGTTTCACTTGCTCGCGCGCGCTTAGTCTTGCCACAAAAAAGATGATGAGAAAATCGCAAATGGCAGAGGAAACACTGGAAATCGGGGGAAAATATGTGTGAACGAGAGGAGAGTCTACTACGTTTCTAACTATGGGTCTCTACTCCAACTTGCTAATTAGATGGGTGAACACTTAACTAGTTCGCTTTCTAGATTATATTTCTGGGCGTGGAGAATAGAAGTTGCGGCACAGTTTGAAAATTTAAGGATACATCTCATAATATTACACACTTTAAGCTTACAGAGAGACTAAATATGAAATATGTTTTGTTTAAATGTTAAAGGATATTAAAAAACACGCCAAAATCATCATCGCAACGCACTTTAGCACATTCGTCGCTCGAACAATTAAAAATGGGGGCATTTTGTGTTTGAAAGAAATGAGACGGGGGAACGGGGGGAAAGTAACAACAAAATTTAACCTACTACGAATTGTAAATAATCTAGATTTAGTCGAGCGTCTCGAAGAAGTCCTGCGGATCACCGAACATGGACGAATTGCTGCCATCGCTCATCGTTCCCGCCTCTAATTCCTCTTGTTCTGCCGCCTCCGCCTCTGCTTCTTCCTCTTGCCCTGTCGCCTCCACTTCCTCCGCCGCCGCCCTCGCTGCTGCCGCTGACGTCGCTGCTGCTGCTGCTGCCGCTGCTGTTCCCTGTGCCGACCGCGAAGATGAGCTGACCCCGCCGCCGCCGCCGCCGCTGCTACGATGCCGCCCCCGACGCACTGGCCCTGCGCCCACCACATTGACCGAAGCTGCCACCGCAGCTGCCGCTGAACGAAGACTGCTGCCCGTCATCACGGGATCATAGGTGCGGGAGGAGGGTGCGTCAGTGCTGCTGGACAGTGAGGACTTGCGGCGCCTCTTGTTGCGGCGTCGCCGCCGGCGCTTGGTCGTCTGAACGGCGACCGCTGCCGTTGATGTGGAGGCCCCGCCAGCGCCGGCGCTGCCCAGGTGGGGTTCCGTGAGCACACTGGAGCGCGGCAGAGTCAGCGTGGTCTCGAACATCTTCAGCAGCGTCGGCGAACTGGGTCAATTTTGCGGGAACACGTCGTCGATGGTGATAAAGGCATCCTCGCCCAGCGAGTGCTGTCCGATGATCTTGATGAGCTCCGAAGCGTGAGCCACTAGATATTCCAGCGGTGGACGGCGCTCGAAGTTGAGTGACTCTGTGGGGATTCGGGATTATAGTTTACCAATTCTTAATAAGATCTCTGTTAGAACTCACCCAATATGGCCGAGTTGAGCGTGGTGGAGATGTTCCACCGTCGCGAGGGACACAGCAGCCAGCCCAAGGGACTGGACCAGGGATTTGAGTAGGCAATCAAGCTAAATGCATCCTGAAATTGAAGTAAAAGTCCAGCATTAAAGTCTAAATTCATACGAAATAATCTAAAACAAGGTCCAACCTCCAACATTTGACGCTCTTCTTCAGTCATGAGGTTCTCCTTCTCCAGCTGCTGGCCCATGCTGGACAGTTCCTTGCCAAACTCCAGTATCTTCTCGATCACACGGCCACCGCTGCGCGACGAGGGTGAAACGTCTACGTCTGGGAATTAGGAAATTAAGGAATTAGGTTTGTTTTTGGCCTAAAAACGTGCAAGCTTCTTACCCATTTCCTCGTCGATGGCATCTAGAGAGTTGCGCACGGCGCTGGCATTGCCATTGGAGCAGGAGTTGGAGTCACCGCCACCGCCACCGTTCGAATGACTCTGGCAGGGCTCCATTTCCACGTCCATGCTGTTGCTGTCATGCTCCACGCACTTGTTGGAGTTGTCGTCAATCAGCATGCTAAAGAATCGAAATTTATAAATTGTGGCTTTAAAACAAATGTTAAAGTTACCTCTTCGCATCTGGCTTGTCGCCCGCTTCTTGCTTTATCACAGCTGGTGGAGTCGCAGTGTTGTTCGGTTGCTGTTGTGATGACTGATTGATGTTCCCATTCCCATTGCCATTGCCATTGCCGCTCTTGCTGTGCTTGAACGCCTTGGTGGACTGTATCACGGACGTCTGATTCGTTGGCATGGTCTGTGTGGTGGCGGTGACTTTGTTATTGGCATTCTGTCGATATAACTTCAATGTTAACTTGGACTTTAAAGATTAAATACTCTCCCTTACTCACCTCAACGTCGGCTCCGTTGATCATCTCGATGAACTGGCGGCACTTCAAGGCGAACCAGAGGTTCTTATTGTTCTCCAAAAGCCCGGGATAGGAGCGCAGGGTGTGCTCGATGGCCTGGCTCATTTTCCCAGTTAGAATCAGCTTGATGATCTCTGTGGGAGTTTATCAAGTTTATCAAGTTACAATTCATTCGGGGAAGCAACCAGAAGCAACCTACTTTGACGCGTCTTAATGGAGGCGAGATCCTCGTCGAAGGGCTGGTTTGTATAGCCATTGAAGGCCTCGGCGGTCTTGCTGTAGCCATTGTGCACCAGGTAGGTGGAGACCAAGCTGTAAAAACAGGAAATTTAATAAATAAATCGACTCGAATTTAATTTACCCACCGATTCATTAGGTTCTCCGGCGTCTCCAGCAGGTGAGGATACCTGTCAATCTTTCGCAGCACACTCGACCGCATCTCCTTCATCATTTCCACAATCTTGTCGAACTTGAAGGGCTCCTGTCCGAAATTGGCATCCACCTCCTCGCCTGGTGTCTGAAGACCCACAGTTGGATAAAGCTTGGTCTGTACAGAAAACCCCCAGAGAGTTAAGGCATCAGAAGTCAGAATGAAAATCTTGGGATACCCACCGGCAAGTCTCTAAATGCGATGCCCAGATCCACGCCGTTCTTTGTGTAGAAGCACGTGTTGTTCACAAAATTGACGCAGCAGCCGATAACGTCGCCGGTGGTGAAGGTGGGCCCGTATGTCTGCCCATTTCCGGAGGAGCTGAACGAGTTGCCGTCGTCGCCGTGATAGCCATACGATTGCTTGTCCCAACCTACTTGATGATGGGGGGTGGGGGGTCATTAGGAATCTTGGTGAGCACCGGAGCAGCGATCGCAACACACAAACCTGGCAGGCGGTTCATCCGGAACTGCTGGGCGGTGAGGCCGATGCCCATGTAACCGTTGCGCCCCTTGGAGATAATCCGCACCTCGAAGTAGTACAG
Organism: Drosophila burlai; assembly: GCA_008042655.1. Lineage (NCBI taxonomy): Eukaryota > Metazoa > Arthropoda > Insecta > Diptera > Drosophilidae > Drosophila > Drosophila burlai. The sequence goes on along the minus strand of VNJT01000203.1, from coordinate 121,801 downwards.
TCCGCAGGAGGACGGGATCGGATAGGCGGTGCGCACGGAGGCGGCATCGCTGTGTTGCTTCCCAACGCCTGAAAAAGTGAATTTACATGTCAAAACGGGTTTAAACATCACTTTACATGCATTTGACACACTTCCAGTGTAATACACGCTATCAGCTGTTTCTGTTAACACAGTTTAACAGGCACGCGAATGAGCGTGGGAGAAGTGAGTGGTGAAAAACAAAAACCACCAGCAGCAACACAGCTGTGAGCACCTGTCTGTGTGTGTGCGTGTGTGAGAGAGAGTGCCAAGAGCGAGACAACTGCAGTGGCCCTCAAAATGCACTCGCTCATCATCATCTCACTGCCTTCTTTTTTTTTTTGAAAATGTATTTTTTTATTTATTTAAATTTGGGGAAGCCAAAAATAAATGGGGATAGAACACCATAATAGGAGATTCACCTTTTTATAATTCACTGCATTCGATTATGTTTTTCGATATCAACTAAATTCCAAACTATAAGAGATTATGACTCACCCTTGTATGTGACCCTCAGGTTATTCTGCGACAGTCCAATGGACAAGCACTTGTCGTGGGGACTCCAGCACCGCGGCAGCGGAGTTTCGCTCTCGTTGACATTGGGATACAGCAGCCTCAGGGGATCCACGCCCTGGTGCTGCGGCGAATTGGAGGCGGCAGTGCGGGTCGAGTGCTGGCTGCGACGTCCTCCGCTGCTGCCCACCCGGGGCGAGCCCTGGGCACTGGTCCGGGGGGCGTGGCTGGGAAACATGTCGTTGCTGAAGTGACTGCCGTTGTTGCTGTAAAAGTGGCGAGTGCGTCGCGAACTGCCACTGCCACTGCCGTGGTTGTTGCTACTATTATTATTGCTGGTGTTGTTGTTGCTATCGTTGCTGGCGGCGCGCGGCGCCCGGACCAGCTGGGGCAGTGGTGCTACTCTGGACGAGTGACGCGAGTGCAGGCGCAGGGCCCGAATATAGGCGGAGGGAGAGGCAAACTCCCTGCCCACTATCTGGACGCTTTCGATTACAACCTCCGCGTCGTCTTCGTCTTCCACGACCTCGTCTTCCTCCTCGTCGGAGTCGTCGATGCGCTCCACGGCGTTGGCCTCTAAGTTCTCGTCAATGATCCCGACAGGCGGCGGCGGCCCTGGCAGCTCCTGCGACTCGGAGTCCTCCTGCTCGTCCACGTCTTCGAGGAGAAGAGGCTCGGCTTCTGCTTCGGCTATGGGTTCCGCTTGGACTGGGGGTAGTTGGGCTTCCCGCGCCGGTTGTTCCTCATCCAGGGGGGATTCCTGAGCCGGTTGCTGCTGTTCTGGATATGGTTCCTGCTCCTGACGATCGTGCCCCTCAGCTGGTAACTGCTGTACAGGGATGTGCTGTTGTTGTTGCTGCTCGAGATCCTGCAAGGGATGATCCGGCAGCTCCTGCTGCACCTGTTGATCTTGCAACTGCTGCTGATCCTCCAACACAGGCTGTGGCTGCTGCTCCTGCTCCCGCTGTGGTGCCGTCGATGGAGGAGTCGTGGATGGCTGTGGCTGTGGCGGTGTCGGTGCGGTCTGGCGGAGATCAGGAGGAGTGGGTGAGTGTGAGTGATCATGCTGTGAAAGCTCATTCAATGGAAGATCCAGGGAAAGGGGAACGGCGGCCGGGGGAGTGGGAGTGGGAGAGGGCGATTGCGAATGAGAATGCGACTGTGACGGGGGCTGAGTCTCAGATGAGGATGAAGGGGGCGCTGCTCCCATTGCTCCCGACTGAGACAGATGGTGGGAGCTGCTGCTGGCGCTGCTGTTGTTGCTGTTGCTCTCCTCGGAGAGCGGCGGTGGCTCATCGATGTGCTCCATGGCGGATACGCTTCTTCTGCTTTTCTGTTCTGTTTCTCTCTTGTTGTTGTTGCAAACAGGAGGCAAGAGTGCTGAGAGAGAGAGTCAGCGGGCGATTAGAGAGAGTGAGCTAACAGCGAGTGATGGAGCGGATGATGCGGATGCGAATGCAGATGCTGTGTGTATACGTGGGGGCAGAGGGGTGGGGGTTGGAAGGGGGGAGGGGTGCCAATTGCAAACACAAACAACAACCTCCAAACTGCAAGTGTCCTTTGTCCGTTACACTGTCCATTTACTCTCTCTCTCTCACAGTATCACTGACCCAAAATGCAACAGCAACAAATTATAGCGAACAACAACAGCAACAGCAGTTTACAGTTGGAACGCGCAGCTGCAGCACCAAAAACAATAACAACAACAACGGCAGCAGCCAACAACTACTACAGCTACAAACTGCATGCAGCAAAATGCAAAAAATCGATAACCAACCAAAATTAGCAAACGCCTCTTTTGCTCTTTCTTGCCTTGATATCAATTTATTTATTTTTATTAGTTTGGAAATGCCTTTTTACGTCGTTGTTTTCTGAAGTTTTCTTTGTTTTCCCTCTAACCAACGAGTCACTGTCCACACACAAACAAACACAGGCAGTCGCTCTCTCTCTCTCTCACACACTCACCCACACACACATGCAGGCAGCACGCACACACGCATACACAAGCACAGAGAAGAAAATTTTAGCTGGGGCAAATGATTTCTGTCTGTTGGTGGCTTATTTTAGCTTTAGATGGATTCGATTCGGCTGTCATTGAATGCTGCTTGATTTACTACGGTTGATTTTAGCTTATAGTTACCTTCGAACTCACTTGTGGTTGTTAAAAACTACGAAAATTGTGTAGGGTTGTTGATCTATCAAAATATCAAAGTATCGATATTTTTATCAATGTGTAATACCTCGACTTTTTGGCACCATGGTAAAATATCAATATATCGATATTATTTCTTAAGTTTACGAATTTATCGTTATATGGTCACTTTGTCCCATCCGCGTGTATAAAATTTAGATTTCTTAATTTCTTAATTTTTGAAATAAACATGGACGACGAGGCGGAGACATACAAACTGTGGCGCATTCGCAAGACCATCATGCAGCTGAGCCACGACCGCGGCTATCTGGTGACGCAGGAGGAGCTGGACCAGACTCTGGAGCAGTTTAAGAACATGTTCGGCGACAAGCCGAGCGAGAAGCGGCCCGCACGCTCTGATCTGATTGTCCTTGTGGCGCACAACGACGACCCCACCGATCAGATGTTCGTCTTCTTCCCGGAGGAGCCAAAGATAGGCATAAAGACCATCAAGACGTACTGCACTCGTATGCAGGAGGAGAACATTCACAGGGCCATCGTTGTGGTCCAGGGTGGAATGACGCCTTCTGCCAAACAATCGCTCGTCGACATGGCACCCAAGTACATTTTGGAGCAGTTCCTGGAGTCGGAGCTGCTGATCAATATCACCGAGCACGAGCTGGTGCCGGAGCATGTCGTGATGACCTCCGAGGAGAAGGCGGAGCTGCTGAGTCGCTACAAGCTCAAGGAGAACATGCTAATGCGCATTCAGGCCGGCGATCCGGTGGCCCGGTACTTTGGCCTTAAGCGCGGCCAGGTGGTAAAGATCATTCGCTCCTCGGAGACGGCCGGTCGGTACATCTCGTACCGATTGGTCTGCTGATGCCTAGATCTTTATGTGTAGCTTAAGGAACCTATGATTTAAGACGAGGATTTCGCCAATAAATTGCAAACATTTCAAATCCTTACAAAGCGTTTATTTTTCTATTAAAAATTTTAATCCTAAAAAAGCCGATAACAATAATAGAGATACAGATTGATCGACTATCGAATTATTGCCATCTCTAACTCTCGGGCAAGCAAAACGGAAAACGAAAGAAGGGAAAAACAGAATTATACAACCAAAAGAGAAGCGAAAGAAGGTGTGTGAGGACCTAGAGGAGGCTTCGGCGGCAGAGGTGACCTCTTACCAATGGCCATGTTGACGCGTTTGACCAGCAGCGGCACCACCACCGTGGCCGGAGCAGCACCTGGGTCGCCTAAGGGTCTGCAGAGATTCCAGAACTACATCGCTGCGTTTTTGTGGCCGGGAATGCAACGCCAGAGGCGGAAGTCTACCCAGTTGGACGCCATTGATTGCTTCACCAACGATTTGGTCACGCGAAAGACGCAGAAATGGGAGGAGCTGCGCGACAGTCTGATGAAGCGCCAACCGTCCGCCGCACAGGAGACGGATGCCAATAGCAATGTAGCGACGACCCAAGTGCAGATGGGCAGCAAGGGAACGGCGGCGAGTACCACCAGCTTCAGCCAGAATGTAGGCCTGATGTCCAAGGGCATGATGAGTGATCTGAAGGCGCTGCGTTCTCCCCAACTCGGCCTAGACATCCGATCTCTGTCACAGCCGCAGCTGGACAACCTACTAATGGCCACCATAGAGATTAAGAACAAGCTGGACTTCCTCTACCTGATCCGCCAGTGCATCCGCTGCCACCTGCTGCCCTCCAACGAAGTGTTTGTGTCCTGCCTCAAGTATCTGAGTGCCCAGCGCAAGCTGCAGCAGCTGGAGGCGCTGGCGGAGACCTGCCGCCAGCTGGAGCATCCCTTCTCACAGACCTACGCCGATCTCGCCCCCTTCCGGGCCATCGCTCTGTGGAATAATGGCAACGCGGACGTGGCCCTGATGACCCTCCATCGCGGCTACGGGGTCAGCATGTCCTCGGAGGAGGGGCGGCGAATGGCGCGCACAGCTTTTCGCACCATTTCGGAGGAGACGCTGGCCCAGAAGAGCGAGGCGGTGCTGGTGTCGCTCCTGGAAGTGGCACGAGCCATTCACCGGGAGCACAAGGACATCTTTGTGGTGGCCTGCGTGTGGAAGCAGTGTTTTGCCAGCGATTGGTTCTGCGACCAAAAGTCGGCGGGAGAGTTGTTCGAGCATTACAAGGAGCTGCAGGAGCTGGTGGAGAGGAGGTGTGATAATTAGGTTTCCTTGGGCCACTGCAATCCTCATCTACACATTTACTTTCTCCTCCACAGAGCCAGCCCCTTGTGCTCCTCATTCCTGGGCCGCAACAATGTGGATGCCGTGCACCGCCTGATCGAGGTGTTTCTGCAGAACAAGCAGCGCTCCGCCTGCTCCAGCTGCCTCAGCCTGCTCTTCAACTATCAATGTGAGTCGCACGATAAGATCTATCCTCCTCTGACTTCCGATTCCCCTCTCAGATATGCGCAAGGATCTGCGCGCCTGCGCCGAGATTGTCAAGTCATGCAGCGAGCTGGAGATGCCGCTGAACGAGCTACAGAACGAGCAGTTCCTCAGTTTGTTCCTTGACCAGAGCGATCCCCTGGAGTCCTCTGGCGCTGGCGGGGCAGTCAGCAAGTACAAGGCACCGAAATCCTTCCAGTACAAGTTCTAGTGTTGCCGCTTTTGATCGTCGTTATGCCGTTGTCATCGTAGATTTAGCACAAGGAAGCGTTGAGCAATATGCATCCCAATCCCATCCCCAAAAACCCAGTAGTGGTAGCCTCGCCTCTCTCTTCAATAAATGTTATTTAATGTCCAATCTCATCGTCTCGCATATTGCCCGCGGGCAGTTGGCTGGGCAGGATGCCGACGCACTCGTAGCAGCGTGAGATCAGGTGGTTGCCACACCTATGCGACTGGCATTGCTGACATCGCGTGCGGGACTTGGTGCCTCGCTTGTTGCGGGAGCAGGGCTTGCAGCGGCGATGCTTCTCGCCATAGCGACTGGACAGACTCACGCCCGCCGGCAGCCGCACCTTGTCTGGCGCGAGGACACCCACACTGTCCGATCGCCTGGCATCGCCGGTGGCCTCGCTGAGCAGCCGCTGACTGGACTGGCCGAGAATCTCGCAGATCTGCAGGCGCATCACAAGCGACGTGGTGGTGGACCTTCGTTGCAGGCGCCTCTGCAATCGCTGCTGGGTGAGGAAGAGTCCCAGCTGGCGCTGAAAGTCGCGCTGCTCCATCGCGGCATCTCCCTTGGGCGAGAGTCGAAGCAGGATCCATGCGTTCACAGCGGCCGCATTGAGCACAAAGTGCAGGAGCTGCAGGAAGGAATTGCACTGCTTTTCCAGGGGCGAAGGCAGCATGTGGGCGGTGCTAAAGCGTTCTGTGAGGTCGTAGAACTGCTGGCAGGCCTGCGAAGTGTTCTGATAGGCCTGAAGTGCATCCACTTGTGGACTGAGGCCGCAGCAGAAGACGGCTTCTCCGTCGAGAGGAATGAGCTTGGAGGAACCGCTGTAAACGGGGCTATCACACTGCCACTGACGCGGCCACTCCGGCGACGTGGCCTCAAGCAATCCCAGGGAGCTCAGCTGGCGCTGCATCAGCTGCTCGCTCTGCGCCAGGTTCAGCAGTCGCAATCCCATCGTCACATTTCTGCTCGTCGTCTTGAAGTCGCAAATCAACTGCTCCACATCCTTCTCCAGCGATCTCTGTTGCCGGCTGCTCACCAAGGCATTGGTCATGTACAAGGTCCTGGCATCACAGCAGAGGGTCAGCCGATTTTTGGCCACCGTCCCGGAGGCCTCGTCCACATTCAACCAACTGCTGCAGCCGTAGTAGGAACGACAGTTGATAAGCAGCCGCTGCCAGAGCTTTTGGGCCTCTGACCAACCCCCACTGGGTGCCGAGAGGCACTCGGAAATGCTCTCGAATCGGGCGAGGGTCATGGAAGCCCGGAAGATGGCATTGCCCAGCTCCAACGTCCAAAGTTCCTCGAGGGGTCCGGCGAATTGTGAATTGCGGAAAACACCGCAGAGATAGCTTAGGCCCAGGAATGCACGCAGTTCTACAATGTCCAGCGGGCGCTGGGCACTCGTGGGAGCCCGTTTCTTGCGCATCTGCTCGTTGGTGTGACGCAGCAGGGACTTGAGCATTTCATCGTCGAACAGGAGCATCCAGGCCTCCACAGCGTTTGAAACGGTACGGGCTGGTCCCTTGCCGCAGGCTTGCTGGCCCAGCAGAGGCAGTTCCTCCCCAGCTACCACCACCTGGGAATCCTTGGCCACGCTCCATATTTGTCCAGTGGGCGATGTGTAATGGCCAGAATTGTGGGACGGACGACCTCGACCCCTTTTTGCAGTGACTCCCGGCCGGACGGAACTCTCAGACTTCAGCACCATCTCCGCCAGTTGCTCATCACTGATCAGAACATCGCCGTCCTCGAAGATCCAGGGAAAGCGGCAGCTTCCAGACGTCTCTTGCAACGGATCGGAGTCATCTTCTTCAGGGACAATGGGATCCGGCACTTGTGGCAGCTGCTCCTCCACCTGCATCTTCTCCTCCTCGTCGCCAGCGTCCTCCTGATCACTACATTTTATATTGGCCAGCAGCTCTTCGTCCAAGGAGCAGTTCATTTTTCGGTTATAAACAAAAAACAAACTTTATTTTGTTTACGAATAAACAGCAATGGTCACACTATGTAAACTGTGTGACCGAAGTGCGCTGTAATCGGGCTACTGTCATCACCATCATTGTTGTGTTGTTTCTTGGCGAGCCAAAAGAAGGAAGAGAGGGGAAAAAATCCCTGAAAATCAAGTGAAAAGTGCAATTAAATAAAAGTGGCCAATGTGCCGGAAACAACAAGGAAGAAAGGTGAACAAATAAGTAATCAGTCGCCCGTTATTTGGGCGCGCAACGAAATATTTTGCAAAAGTGTCAAATTTGACATGGGCAGCCGATAGACAAATCGATGTTATTATTCATTCGATTTATTACTCACTATTTCGATTCCTATTGGAAAATCGATGAATATGATGTGGTGAATATGTTTATTTAAAAATGAAGAAAATTGCCATCGATATCGATGTATTAAAAAACAATCAAAATTTGAATTTCGAAATTCGAAAGCCCAGCAAGCGGGCCATGACATTGGTGTCAAATGGATTCGTGGTCCCAACTCGAAAAGTTAGTTTAATCTCATAGCCCGTGCTGTGAACACGGAAAATTAAGGTCTAGAAGAAAGTTGAAAGAAAAAACAACAATTTTCAGAACCAAAGAAAGGGAAAACCGAAAAGAAATTTCGTTGACAGCTTTTCCAATCATTTTTCGGTGTCACTTTTTTGCACATCCGCAGTCGATTTTCCTCGCGTAGTCGAATCGGGAATAGGCGGCCGGGTCTAAAATGATATCTCCGGAGCAGGAGCACGTCAACCTGGCGCTGGATCGCCAGGTGCGCCAGAACATCCACAACATGATGCGCGAAGCCAATGTCCAGGCAAACATGCTTAATAACGAAGGTGAGCACAAGGGAACGTTGTTGCCGGGGGTGTTCATCCCTGTTTCATGTCATGTCTTCAGTTTCAGGACGCAACCGCTTTGATTCTGAATGTAGCGACGAAATGAATGCTGATGGCAGTATTGCCGTGATGGAAACCTTGTCCGGCGATGGCCTGATGGAGGATGACAACTCCAGCGACCATGTGGTGGTGGTGGCTCCGGGGGAGTGCAACAAGGATGTGCAGAATTACCACGACATGATGGTCGATGCTGATCACAACAGCAACAGCGCAGCCAACCGCAAACGTCGCGGCAACTTGCCCAAGCACTCGGTGAAGATCCTCAAGCGTTGGCTCTACGAGCATCGCTACAATGCCTATCCCAGTGATGCCGAGAAGTTCACCTTGTCGCAGGATGCGGGCCTGACGGTGCTGCAGGTGTGCAATTGGTTCATCAATGCACGTCGCCGCATTCTGCCGGAAATGATACGTCGCGAGGGCAACGATCCTCTGCACTTTACCATCTCGCGCCGAGGCAAAAAGGTCAGCCCGAACTCTTCTCTATCGAGCGGTGCTGGAGGAGGCCCGGGAATGAATATGTCCGGTACCCCGAATCCCATTTCGGGTAGTCCGGTCTCCGAAGTGGTGAGTTGATGCTTGTAAAAGTAATAGAAAGGCTTTCTTTGCGTTGTTATTTGTAACTTTAAAATAATCTGCAAACCAGGTTGTTGGTGCCACCGAGGAGGTAGATGGTGCCGCCGGCGAGATGCACGAGGGCATTGCCAACGTCTTGACCAATTTTGATCAGTACGTTCAGGGACCCAACGGTCAGATGGTCAAGATGGAGCCAGAGTACGACGACAGCGTCATATACAGGTACCCACTGGTGCTTAGCTTAGTTGTAGAAGTAGTTGCGTAGGCTTTACTCCTGTCCCAATCGTTATTTCCTCCTCCTACCCTCCTCCCTTAAGTTGGCAGCAGGCCATTGCAAACAACCCGATGGGCTTCCAAAGTCTCCATGCATCGCTGCAAGCAACTATGATCGAAAAGATCAAGAACTATCAGATGCGTAAGGCGGCGGCAAAGGCCCTTGCTGGTGGTGGTGGTGGTGGGGGTAGCATCAGTGCCGGCTCCAGCAGCAGCTCTGCCGGTTCCCTAAACCCATACAACTTCGATGATGATGATGACGATGATAAACCGAGTCCGGCGAAGCGCGGCAAAAAGAGGCAAACGACGACGTCGGCGACAGGAAAGGCGGCTGGCGCAAAGTCCAAGCCGTCGAAGCAGCCGAAGCAGCCGGGGCCTGAAATCAAGCAGGAGGAGGTCAAGAAGCAAGCGGAGACAAAAGCCAAGGCTGTGTACTGTTACCAGGACAAGTTTGGGAGCTTCGTGATGGCCTCTAGGTACAGCTGTCACACGACGACGACGCCCACCGTCTGGCCTTAGTCTCTAGTCCGCTTTCGCGTTGCTGTTCATTTGCTAAGCGCGCGTTTTCTGTTGCAGGTCCGAGACCGATGAGAGCACCCAGGAATTCGAGCAGCGCAGCGAGGAGGGGCGCTTCGAGACCGATGACTGGCAGAGCGTGATGAAGTGAGTTATCTGCCGGGGGGTCTGGTTGGGGATTTATCAATAACCCGAAACCGTTGCTCTTTAGAACCGTTTTTACCACCGAAGAGGTGACCACCACCAACACTGCCACAACCAACACTGCCAATGAAGCAGCCACCACATCTGGTACTGTCTCCGCCGCTACTGCCAGCTGGAATCACGACCAGCAGGTGGCGATTCGCGAAGGTAAATCTGAAACTGAAGTTAATACCCAGCAGGACTTGGATTAACCTCCATTTATTGCAGGCAACATGGAGCAGTTGTACGAGGCCACAGTCATCCCTGGCCCGAATGAGCCGGCCAGCAGGGAAAATCTACAGTCTGAGGAAGTCTTCACCATCACTGACATCGAAAGTGCCCCAGGGCAGACCTCGCCAGCGCCATCGCAGAGTATGTTGACCACCGTTACTAGCAAGTTCTCGGGTTAATCTTTATCAATTCTGTGCAGGCCTCAGCCGGGAGGAGCGCGACAACTACAAGTGTCTTTATTACCTCGTGGAAACCGCCATGGCTGTGCGTCAGAACGATTCCGGCGAAGACGACGACGACATGCCTGTAAATATTTTTTAGAATTTTCCAACTGGAGCTCTCTTCTGGTTTTGGTCCAGTGCCAGAACCCACGACCTTGTTATTATGTTAATAGAAAGAGGAGGAGAAGTGAGGAGGGAGGAGTAGGTAACGTAAACTTTATTGTACAAAGCAAACTAGATCAATTGAGCAATCGCTGGTTCATAATTTTATCCTATACTTAATGCGATTGCGCGAACTGTTATTTTAAATAAATAAACCAAAAACTTGTGCATTTCGCAACACCTGCGCCATACATGCCAAACCGAATTTGAATTTGAATTTAAAAAAAGGAGGGCGGGCAACGGTCTGAAAGTTCAGTATTTTAAGCCAGTGGGTTTTAGTATATTTTCCCTTTCGGTATTTATCCCTTGCCCTGCAGTTGACAGCATTTTTCCGTTTTCACGCGTACGGTCAGTCACCGATTTTGTTTTTTGTTTTTTTGCAATAAATGTTTGCCCAGCACAATAATTAAACAATTGCCGAGGCAAACACGGAACGTGCTATTGTTTAAACCGCACTAGGAATGCCTGTCGTCCAGCTGTTCCGCACAGACAGCATGTAAATAGGGACTTATTCAAGTGCAGGCGATTTTTTGTCGTATTCATTCGTTCGTTTTGCCCCGTCTCGCTCGCGCTCCCACTGTCGTCGTGTGCACTTTGTGTAAATTACAGCGCACAAATGAGTTTCGATTGGAACCAAATTTTTAAAATGTAACGCCAGCCCAGCCGCAGTCGCTGCCGCACAAAAGCCGCCGCAAAGCGAAAATATAGCACAAGAAAAAGTAAGGAAGCACACCGCAAGCCGCAAAGCAATAGCAATAGAGCTGCCACACCTGCCGCCTGCCTGCTTATCTTATCGCACCAGCAACACCCTAGAATCTACAAGCAAGCTTTAGATCAATCCTCCTCCTCCGGCTCTGTTGTTGTCCTGGCAACGGAGGAAATCAGGACATGCTAAGAGCATTCCCAGTGTGGGTAAGTCTGCAAAAGTACTCCTGTGCTTAACAAACATTCATACATATTTTTGTCTGCAGTCCTATGTGTGTGTGTGTCTGGGGCGATTGGTCAGTGGCGTAGGCAGGGGTTAAGGGTTTTTTTTTCGGGGCTATGTTACACCATCTCTCCACAGTTATTTTAAAGAGATGTGTTTCATAAAGTTTCCAAATGAGAATTGTTTTTATTTTGATTTATTTGTTATTAAATATTTTTTTATTTTTGTATTTTATGAGAGTGGCAACAATTTATATATCCCCATCTTATTTATAGTTCCACAATCTACAAATTGTAAAATTTCAACTGGAAACCCATTTACAATCATGAGACACAATTTGCTTTACCGTCAAAACCTTTAAACCACTTTTATTTTTTATGAAGACTCTTTTTGCATGGCTATTTCTTAGAGTATATAGAGTATATAAAATGTTTAATGTAAATAAAATGTTTGAGAGACCTACGACTAAAGCCAGACCCCTCTCCGTTTACCAAATAAATCTGCCTACTCCACTGGGGGCCCCTTTGAATAAGTGAGTGCGCCAGTACGTGTACTGGCATATTTTTTGGCTATTTGCTATTTGCACTTTTACTTTCGGCTTTCGTCTTTCCTTTGTGGCTTGGCCCACTTGCGTCATGACTGGCTTTATTTGTTGCTACTGAAATCTTAATGCATTTGAGATAGTATTTGTTTTTTTTTTTTAACTCTCGAGAGGTTCCTGCCGGCGCTCTGGGGAACGGAAGCGATATCGGGGCCCTGAGCTATTCACTACTTAACGTCGCCTTATCGGTGAATTATTTGAAATGCTTTGGGAAAAAAAGAAAAAGTAATTAGGTTCATAAAGTACCACATATTTATTTATTTAATGATTGTTATACATTAATTGCTGCTTTCAACCTATCTTGGTAATTTTCCTTAATTTTTATTAGGTTTTTAACCCCACAAATGTCAGAAATTCATGGTATTTCAAGCATGGTTTGCCGTTTTGCTCTCTGACACTGATTATTTTAAGAGATAAGAATTTAAATTATTAATAATTTCCGAGAAAGAAAACAAGGCTTTACTTTTCTTACTTATCATTTGTGTTTTTTGCGCTCTTAATTTCATCTTATCTCCCTGGCATCACTTAAGAGCATTTAAGAGTTCGTCTTCCGTTCCTCACATTTTGAATATCTGAAATTTTAGGTCAGAGCAATTGCCAAACGGTTTATATTTAGTGACCCATTGGAGTCTATTTTTAAGCACGTGCCTGGCACTCACTACCAGCAATGATGATAATGATGACGCTGTTAGAATGGTGATGCTGCCGATGCCCCCGATGCTTCCGATGACGATGATGATGACATCGCCGTAAGTGGCTCGAGTAGTTTGGCCCGATGCCCCGGCAGGAACATGAGTTTCTAAGCGGCAATTTGCAGCAATTATAAATACGAGAGGCAGTTGTTGGCACAAAGTGCTAGTGCTAGAGCTCACAGCTCACAGCTCCACACCTCACAGTGCCCCACAGCTCATGCCGCACACCGGGCTCTTGCCTCCGCTCGTTCGGTTCGCCCCGTGTTCGTGTGTCTCTTTTGGTTTTATTAATAAATCGAAGGGGCTGTCACCGCTGTGTGTTTGTGTGTGTGGAAAGGGTCAAACGCTGTGCTGCGCAGTTTGGTTCAGCAGCGGAAAAACACCATCGAAAAGCCGATTCGAGACCCATCGATATCTCAATTCCCATACCCATACGTATACCCTTTACCCATACCTATACCCTTACCCATTCATGTTCTCCCATGAGTTCAGCTCGGTTCAGTTTCATTTTCAGCTCTCGTTCAACGACGACGCCGCCGCCGCTCTATTTTGTTTGGCATGCACATATTAGCAGCCGCCGTCTAGGGTGCTCTCTTTTTCTATCATTTTCCACCTCTTTGTGCCGCTCAGCTGGGGCTGCCACTCGGCAGCGGCATCGGCATCGGTGCAGATGTGGCTGCGACTTGTTGTGCCACACCATCATCATCATCAGACCGGCAGACGCATTCAGTTTGCAATTATCAACAAAACGCGCGCGCGAGTCGAAATCGGGAATAGTGCTAATGCTTCGCCCAGAAACATCGCTGCTGGCATGGCCATAAATAAACCAAAATTAAATTCGCTGTATTTATTGCCCACCGCGGTGGTGGTGGTGGTGGTTAAGAGCTCACGTGAAGAGCAACGATTGAACAACAACGGTTTCAAATGCTGCTGACACGACGGTACGAGAGTGTTAAACGAAGTCATCCCACACACAAAACGGAGTGTTTATAAACTGCATTTGATTGGGTTTTAAGTGGCGATTTAAATGTGATCTCGAGTGTAATCCTAGGCCTGTGCATAATTGTGTAGCCTCCCCTGAGCACTTCAAGGTTGCATAAACGGCAGGCAGCCGCCCCTTCCTCCTCCTGATGAGAGCCACTAACAAGTTTCTTGTTACCATTTCAATGTGGCACGAGGGCAGAGGAAAGGTACAAGCAGTAAAAACAAGAGTTCTTCTGCCTCTCCGCTTGACCACACCGCAGAGCAGAATCCGCAATTGTAAACGATTTGCTTCTCTAATACCCTTGGCATACTTGATTCATGTTTAAAGTTGTTTTAAGTGGGCGAACAGTGCGTATACTTGTTTTGTGAAGTTGCTCGAAATTAGGAGAGATCTTACTTTTACTTGGTATTTGTGGGGAGTCTCAGAAATGAAGTGCTTGTGTTTTATTGAAGTTACTCGGTTGATTAGTTGGCCAACATGGCGTATACTTGATATTTGGTGAAATATTTAGTTAGGTTTTTCTTTGTGAAATGAGTGAATTAAGGGGGTTCTTTTTATAAATATTATTTCAATTGTTTCTTGTTAAGAATTGTTAAAGCTGACTGAAACTGAAGCTAAATGTCTTGTAAATACAACAACATTTTCATACATTGATTTTTCAGTCTTTATGAAGTAGTAAGCTTCATATTTTACCTGCATAAATTTATTCAAATTCAAAAATAAATCAATGGTCACTCGTTTGAATCAAAGTTCTCTCAATTAATATCTTAGTTTTCTTATTTTAAAAAACTCCTTTGCATTAGGGCATCAAGTAGCCGACGTGATGACCCTGTTAACCATACAAAACCCCTCGTTCTCATCATGCAAACGATCCAGACAGAGAGACAGACACAAAGCCGTCGTCTGTCTGAGGTAAGTGCGGTGAAAAAGGAAAACGGAAAATTCACAGAGAGGGCTGGGAAACTAGAGGGGGGTTCTTTGGGTTTGGGGTCGTGGGTGTTTCGGTGTGGTGTTGTGTAGTCTGTTATCTTGGCGCTTGTTAGCCCGTTGTCTTTGACGATTTGTTTGCATGCCATTCTTTGCTCTGGTTTCGTTTTTTTATCGCCTCTCCCCTCGCTCCCTCTCGCCGCTTGCTGTTTTTTAATACAAAATCAATTGGATTGCGTTGGAACAAAACTGAAAACTACAAAAAACCTCTGCCGCACTCATGTGTAAATAAGGTTGCGAAGGTTGCGGATGGCGGATTCCTGATTGCTGTTACCGGATTGAGGCTGCCACTGCTTGTTGCTTTCAATTACAACTTTTGATTCTTTATTGATACGAGAGTATTCATATTCGAAACGAACATTTACAGGGATATGCACGATGAGGGGCTTAGCTCTAGACATTTAAACGTTTAACATTATTGTTTTCCTTTGTTACCGGAGAGATTTGTGTGCGTGGGGAATGCCAGCTTATACCCCTTGGATACCTCGCCAAATCGCTCTCTAGTAAGCAAAATACTTTAAAGGCATAATCTTGAAGTGTGCATGTAACTTTAGTGGGTTCTTAGCAATCTTCCTGTGAAACATAAAACTCTCTTTGGGGGGGCTGTAAGGTAGCTAATAAGGTGGCTCTAGTCTGTAGAAAGGCATTATCCTTCTCAAAATATCGAAACTCGACTTAATCGTAGTTAAAGCACACTTGTGATTTAGGTTTTGGTTCAAAGAGACTCCCATTAGGCTCACACATAACCGCTGGACTCCAGTTTGAGGGCTCCCTCGTATGTGGGCAGGCCCGATCTGTCAATTATCTTGCTCATGTCCAGGCTGATGATGCCGTTCTCGTTAATGGTGTTCAAATCCTCCTCCACAGCCTGATGATTGCCCGCGGCCAGCTCTCCGCTTGCCGCCTCTCCGCCGGTTGATGTTGCTGTTGCTGCTGCTGCTGCTACTGTTGCTGTGTCCAATGTTGCTGATGGTGCTGCTGCGTTGTCATTTTCATCGTTGACAGCGGTTAGGGGCGGCGAGGAGGAAGTGCGTTCGTTAGGAGGCGTTGCCTCCAACGTGGATGCCTCCACGTTCCCATTTTCCGCATCCTGCAGCGCATCGCCCGTCTCCATGTGGTTGCCATTATCGCAATCGCTGGGACAGGGACAGCTTGGCAACTCCTCCTCCTCCTCCTCTCGTCGCCCGCCCATGTTCAGACCGCTCTCCACGGACAGAGCGGTCAGGGGCTCATCCTCCGCCTCGATCTCGTAACGGAACTTGCCGCACAGGGGACAGCCCCGCCGGTAGTGGGTGGCACTGTGCTGATGGCTCTGCTGCAGGTACCGCCGCCCAAAGGTATTCAACCTGATGTTCTGGACGGGCTTGCGCACCTGCAGGGCCAGCGGCAGAGAGGGCGGCGGCGGTGGCGCCGCTGCAGGCTGCAAGGCCTCCATTTCCAGGCAATTTCCGCTGCGTGCTGCCACCGCAGCTGCCGCGGCATTCCACATGCTCTCCACCTCGGCCCGCTGCAGGGAGCAGCAGGATTGGGCATTAAGCGCCAATTGCAGTTGTTTATTGACCAGGAGTCCGGTGCCGCCTCCACTTCCTCCGGCACTGCCACTGGGCATTGCATCCACACTGCCATCGGGCGTTCCACGGCTTCCACTTGCCCCCGGCTGTAGCTGTAGCTGCTGTTGATAGTTTAAGTCCAGCGAGGAGCGGTATCCCGGCGGCGGAGAGACGCGCTGCATCAAGAGCTGTTGCTGCTGTTGCAGTTGCAGCTGCAATTGCTGATGCTGCTGCTGCTCCAACTGCTGCTGGTGGAGCTGCTGCTCGTGCAGCACCACGGCATCGTACGAGGGGGGCGGCTCGTGGTGCAGGGCGGGCACGGCAGACAGGCCATCGGTGGAGTCGCCCAGGAACAGGCCCGATGTCTCGTAGCACTGAAAAGGGAAGGGGGAACTATGTTTAGAAGGGGAGTAGAAATATAAATATAAACATTAATATTCCCACGACTCCCTACTTTCCCTACTCCCAACATTCTTCCTTGATTTTGCCTTATTAACTTATAGAAAATCTCTGTTTAGAGTAATCTATGACTTGACTTCTCCTAAAGACAAAGCTCTCTACTTAGTTCCATACTCCCTCAGAACCCTAGTTCCCTCCAAGGTCGTGAGTAATTGCTGATCTCCGCTTGGGCGAACTGTAATTTAGCTTCTTAATGGAGTCGCGGCGGACAAGTGGAATTTACGCGATCAAATAAAAAAGTTTAAATTGCACACATCATAAATTTATTTGTCTCTGTACACAGATATATCTGTACACAACCCGGACTGACCAGCAGGCCCAGGAAGCCCATGCCAGGACCTGGCTGCCCCCCCAACAAGGGACACCGCGCCTCATTCTGTCCGCAGTTGACATTTGGCGCCTGGACGGGCTAACGTTGATTTACGCGGAGGAGCCTTTTGCCGGCGCTTCTTCTCCCTCTTCTTTCCTTCCTTCTCCGTTTCCCAGCGGGCCAACAAACAACAATGAACTGACTGATGGCAACCGGGGTGTTGGGTTTGGTTTTTTCTGGTTTTAGTGGGCCGCAGGCGGCTGGTAACTTAATAAAGCCCTAGTCCATGGCCAAGTGTGCGGCTTCTGTGGCGGCGGCCACTTGCAATGGCGATAGAAAATTGTCTGTCCGGTGGCTGTCCCGTCGCACCTGTTAAATGCGCCGCATAAATATCCATTACTGGCCTGCTTTCAGCCTGGCCTCTGACTTACTTTCAAACTGTCTTCATGAAATGTTGGCTTAAACTTGAAAAAGGACAATTAGGGTTGGTCTACTACAACTGGCGTTGGGTCATCAAAATGGATAATAAACTGGGTTACTCTCACTTCTGTTGTCACTTTGCTTAGCCCTAATTGTGATTTTAGTTTTTAATTGGGCTTTACAGGGGATTTAAATGCAGTTTTGGTCAGGAAAGTAATCTGTAAGCTGGTTTATTTGGTGTTTGTATTATATTTTTCTCTCTATTATCCCTTAATTAGGCCTTTAAATAGAAATATAAATAAATAGAACAAAGAAGGAAATAAATAAGGCAGGGATTTCTAGCATTTATTCTTATTTTGTTCTTCTTTATGTCTAGCCTTGTACCTGGTCTATTTCTGCGCCATTTAAAGGCTCTCTTTTCTATTTTAACGAGTTTTAAAGGGTATCAGAGTCAGTTTAATTAAATTTAAAAGAACCCACAGCTTCATAAATAAATACAAAACCCAGCATCATAAAAGTTCCTCCTCTCGTTTCCTCTAATTAAATACCAACTCCTCAATCTCTCTCCCTGGGAGGAAAGTTGTCAGTTTCCATTGTAGCCCCAACTATTGGTGGAGCCTTTGACATCATCCGTTTGTTATTCTGGCAGATGGACAACACAAAGAGCCGAGCCCGAGTAGAGTCGAGCTAGAACCCCGAGCTACATGTGGATGTGGATACTGGATACACATAAGTACAACTCACCTGTTCGACGCTGTATATTTCCATGTTGGGATCGCCGTCCAGCCACTGGTGCTGCTGCTGCCTGTAGGCGGCCTCTGTTCGCTTTTTGATGTTTCGATGGCAACAATAGCAGACCACACACAATATGGTCGTCACCAGGGAGAGCATGGCCCTGCAATGGGAAATGGGAGAATGGGAATGGGATATGAATGCAGTGTGTGTGTTGTGCCACGGATATCGGGGCTCACATGGTGGAATGAAATTGATTGCCAGGCCTCGATAAATTGCCATCATGATAATAATATTGTATTAATGCCGTTTTTGGGCATTTATTAATTTTGTCAAACAAATTGCAAATGTGCCGTGTTTGTGTTTGTGTTTATTTATTTTAGCCTGCATATTGATGGCCTAAATTTGTGGCACAGTGTTGTCATTGTGTTGAATTCATACATCACCGGAGCGGAAATTACTTTTCTTGCATTCTGATGTTGCCTTAATTAGTTAGTGCAGACTTTTGTTGCTTTATCAGAGTTTTAAATCAACTCAGAAACTAGGCAAGTTAACCCAGTTGAAGGGCTGAGCACACACTTTGTCTGACATTTTCAATAGTTTTCCTGAGCTAATTTCGATATGGTTGTCATAACTTGATAGTTTCATGAACTAAATCTCCCTCGCTCTGTTGCCTGCTTACCACAAATAACCATACATTGTTTACCTTTTAGCGAATAATCTACTTAACAGCGTTCTAAATGTAATTATTTCAATTATTAAATTGCCTTTCTAAGGTAAACATATTTGTGGCTAATATTCCAGCTTAAATCAATTTCAAAGTGGCATATAATTACAGTTTGCAGAGACAATTAAATATTTTGAGGTTTGCCTGGCCAATTAACAAGTTAGTTAAGTTATTTTGTGGGATGTTGGGTAAGGAATTAATGTTCTAGGAACTGCTTATCTTTCTCTTGAAAAGGTTAGTTAAATTGTTTGGGTTTGTACTTATTAATCAATTATATTTATTCGATGATTCGAAGTGTTAACTACCCAACTACCCATTCTGTTAAGACCCTTAACCAGTTATTTAAACTCTCCTGCTTTTTCTTGTATCTAGAAGTATTTTTCCCTTAACGCTTGCCAAGGTGTAGCCCTAGAAATTTTCCGGAATTTATCAATAAATCAGCGTAATACCCCCCACTATCATCCGCCTTGATTGCCAGTTATCAAAATTTCCTTTTAACGCTGTCGGCCGTCGGATTCAAGTTGGGTTTATTGAAACCCACTGGTTTATTTAGTCCGTCCCGTCCTGGTCCGGAAAAAGGTTTCGTGTCGATTTCGTTGCTCGAGGCATTTCTCCATGACGTCACTTAATCCACTTTAGAATGCAACATTGTGTCCCACTTGTCTGTCCAGTGTTCGCTCCGCTGTTCCTTAGCGTCTTCCTCTCCCTTTCTCCTGCGTCATCCTGGGTTTTCTTTCTGTATTTTTTTTTTTGGCTGTTCATTTTCCCCCGGTTCACGCAATTTCTCGCATGTCAACAGTTCATTAAGGACCTCTTTTCGGGCCCAGTTTCTGGCAACCTTCCACAGAGAGACAACAGAGGCATGTGGTTCCCCCTTGTTCCCCTTTCCATTTTCCCCCTAGTTTTATTTGTGGCTATTTTCAATGAATTGCCCACCAACACAAATCGATAAAAATGTAGTTAAAATAAAGTTTTTTCGGCGCGTGATGTTTACAGACATCAAAAAGAAGAAAACTATAAAAACTCTGTTGACAATACGCTGTTTGTTGTTGTGTGGATTTTGTGTCCAAAAAAAGAAAGGGGGAAAAGGGGGCAAAGCTCGTATTGCACACGAAAATAAATTTTATTAGGCAAAGGAAAAAGGATGCTTCGGTTTCCGCGAAGAGAAAAAAGCAGAAAAATGGCTTGGCGCAATTATAATTATTATTTTCGCCGGAAAACTGCGGAAGAGCGGAGGCAGCTTGACATCGCCTCGCATCTTGCCGACGTTTAAAATTGTGATGTTTATTAATTTGCAGCTCCAGCTCATAAATCAAGAGCGCACAACAGGCAGCATTATGATCTATGAGGGAAGTGTGTGCTTGTAATATCCTTCTAAAATGTGTGTGTTTGTGTCTACAAATGGGGCAATTACTGCAATTTACGAACTGTTGTTGCGCATTTTTAATGATTGGTTTTTTGTGTACTTTCTGGGTGGTTAAATGTGGCTTTTAGCTAACCTTTTTAATGGTTTTAATGGAGATCTTTAGATAGTGACTGAAAATTACAGTTCTGTTTTGGTAAAGTTAAGTTAGTTATCAAAAGGGAATAGAAGTTTTTACTAGGGAAAAGCGTGGCTTAGGATGTAAAAAAAGAGGGGTTATCAGGGCATTAATTTAAAGCCTTGCATTAGGAATGTTTTTGTATATTGTCTGAAACAAATAATGAATTTAATTTTTAAGTAGTTAAAGCCAGCATTTAGGTAACCTCAAGTTAGTTATGCTTTTCAATTAATACAAACTGGATTATAAGCCTCAGGTTAGTAGATAATCTTTCTTTCAGAGAGCATAAATTAGAACCCTCATTCAGTTAATTTAACTAAATTAACCTTAATAGGCTTCAATTAAAGCTCTTAGCTAACCCCAAGTTAATAGTTAATCAATAGATAAAAGAACCCTAGATAATAGCCTCAAATTACAGCCGTTTTCCGTAATCCAAAACAATTAACCTCAAGTACAAGTGCACCAAAATAAATGGCTTTAGCTGGCACTATCTAGAAAAAGTTCCTTTTAAAGGAAATTTTTGATTGATTCCAGTCCGAGTCGGAGTCCGTCCAACTTTCTGGCTAACTCTAATTAATTAATGGACAGAAGGATGGGACTTGGGGGAATGCTTAGCCTAGCCAAAAGTTTGCAACCATGATGTGTGTGTGCTGTGCTCCACTCTTTGGCATTTCCCACGAGCCCCACCTCGCGATGCCTCGCCATCAGTTGTCACTGGGTCTGGAGCTGTCAGACTTACCCGCCAAGCAGCAGATTCACATTTCCGTTGACAACATTTGCATAAGTCTGGGGTCCGCCAGGTCCTCCTCCTCCGCCGCTGCCGCTGGAGCTGACAGATCCTTGGCCGCCGCGCTGCTGATGATATTGCCCCAGACCGCTGGTGTAGTAGGTGGTGAATGTGGTAATCGAGGATGAGGAGGAGATATGCTCCTGGGACTGCTGCTGCAGCAGCTCCTCCTCGCTGCCGGATGATGATGTCGAAACTCCCGGCGTTGTTGTGGCCACTGATGTGGTCGGGATTGTTTGATTATGACCGAGGCCCGCTCCCGCCTTAGTTGCATAATGCTTCAGAGACATTTCACAGCGACTTCAAGTCCAAATCGAAACGGGGCGATTGCATAACGATTAGCAAGGCGCAGCACTCATTACACTAGCCATTAGCACGCACACCTTTGCCTCGGGCAGGGCGCATCTAGAATGGGACTCGTGACTAACCCTCTAGACGACTGTGTGCGGGCTCTAGACCGCAGCAAGGACGAACAGCGACTGTTAGACCTCGCGACCGACGACCCGAAGGCAGTACTAGCACGACCAAAGCCACAGACTAACTTCCACTACACTACACGGGGAATTAATATGTAAACTTTTGGGGGTTTCACAGTTTAATTATTTATATAATTTATGGTATTCTTTATAAGATATTTTAAGCAGAGATTTATTTTAGCACTGCTGTAGTTAGTTTTTAATATTTTTTAGCACTGTTAATCCATCCAGCTTGATCTTCCCGTTTTCTTTAATTATTTAGATATTCAATACTCTCGCTTATTAGAAATAACTACGTTTTCAAGGTTTTCCTGCTCGTTTTCCCACTGTGTAACTGCCACAACGATCGATGGCCAAGGCAAAGAACAAGTCTATTTCGGTAACTTGGCTTAGTAGTTTTTGGCCGCGAATCGCGAGTTGTGCGTCTGGGCAAATGCGTTGCGCTGCTGCAACTGAGCTCCGGCTTGACTTGCTGACTAGTTCGCCCCGCTCACTGGCTGGCTGGCTTGCTGGCGGAGGACTTTGGCTTGGCTTATCCTTTTGTTGTGTGTGCCCCGACGAAGTTGCCTTGGCAACCGAATGAACCCGACTTCGGCTGGGGCTCTTTTCACTTCGTGTGTTTGCTGCTGCTGCCGCTGCTGCTGCGACTGCTTATCCTGCTGGTGTTGCTGCTGCTGCCACTGTTGCTGATGTTGCTACTGCTGCTGCTTGCCTGTTACAAGTTGCGTTGCCCATTTTTCAGCGACTGCCTTTCCCTCTCTTTTTGGCTTTGGGAAGGCAGCTTGTCAGGATAAAGGAAGAGTCGACGACAAAGGCCAAGCAGGGCTATTTGTATTGAGCTTCCCTTTGTATCCCTTTCACTCACTCAAGTCCTGTTCCTGCACGTTTCACGTCAAATTGAGCGCCAAAATGCTTTTGTATGCTCGTATGAGTTGTCATTATTGCTGTTGTTGCTGTTGCTGCTTGCTGCTGCTGCTGTTGCTTACTGCTGCTGCTGCCACAGTTGCTTGTGCTACTGTGTATTTGTTGTTGTGGCAACCGTGCATGCCATTTGAACAACACTTGTCGCCAACTGACATTTTTCACGGCATGCGCCCATAAATAATAATGCGACTCAGAGGCAACAGTCCGAGTCGCGCATATTGAGCATGCAGGCAGCAGGCAGCATGCTGCAGGGCGCACGTGGCGTATGAGTGATGCGTTTCAAAATTTAAAGGGAATTTATCTTTGATTATTTGAAATTTAAATCAAAAATTGAAGAACAGCTTTTAATTTGTTTAATTTTAATTTTTCTCAAGATACTTCATTACTTTTCTAAATTTGTATCCCTATTTTTGGTTTTTTGAAGGGCTCACACTGCGTATGCTTAATTTTTTGAAATTACAAACTACTTATTTTGGGAAATATGTGAAATATTACCTATTCAAAGAGTTTTTTGCTCTTTAAATAATTGTTTTATAACCTCATTGCATTTAAACAATAAAAAGGCGTTAATGACCCTCTCCCCTTGCATTATTTTTACAAAACTTCCCCATTTATTTGCATTTTACCTAGTCCCCTCACTCCCATTTCTAAATACCTGCCACAATATGGAAACAATTTCAAAAATGTTTTGCCCAAATGCCTCAATGAAATGTAGACCATTTGCATATCGGTTCGCGTTTTATGGCACCAAGCGGCTCTGCCCGTCTCCATGTGCAATCATCATTATAATTGCCAGCCGTTAGCAACTAATTGAAATGCACGTATTATTTCTGGCAAATTTGCTTTTAATTTATGACGCACTCGCACTCGTACAAACATTTAAATGGGCATTTTGGCCGAGTGTGCCTGCCGGTCCAATATGCGGGGGCGACACTGTTTGGCTTGAGCAGCTTCTCCCCAGTTACTAGGAGGACTGTGGTGGCCATATAGGTAGAGCCCCCCCAGCCAGCTGCTCGCAATCGCAAGCAGGCACGGGCACAGTCGCCCTGAGTTGGTTCAAGAACATATGTAAATAGTTGCACGCCATTTTTGTCGCCCCAAAGAGAGGGGCTTTCTCTGCACTGAGAGAAAAAATAATAGCTAAACTTAGGTGAGATGTTTTTTTGGAGATTTATGGAGTGCTATTTTATTCAAATCGACCGGTGGAGCCGATGAACTGTTTATTCTATAATTTTCAATTCACAGTTTAAGTATTTTCAAATTAATAAATAATTACAAGTGGACTTATCCTTGTCCGACTGTCCTTTTGTCCGTATAAACACCGAAATTCCAAAATTAAAAAAGCCTTAAGGCCTTGCCTTGTTTTCAGCATACTAAAAAATACGAATGTCCTTTTATGTTTTTTATAGGGATCTCAGGGATGTTCTTTAGCTTCGTATAAAAATATATTTTGATTTTTCCCAAATGCATATTAGTACTTCTTTTTTCTCTGTGCACCACTACTGCTTCCCTTCCCTCTCTCTCTCAGTCATTTTGTGTGTGTTTTTGGTTGTGCCAACTGTTTGTTGGCGGCGTCGTTGGAGCGTCTTGAAATCCGCGCTACGTTGGCGGCTCAGCAGTTGGGCGGCCTCTCCGCGCGGTCGTAGTTGTTGCCTGCACCTCGAGTGTCGCGCGCCGCGCTGAAGAGCACGTTGTTCTTGCCGCTCGACGGCCGTGAATGGCGCACAAAAGCTGCTGCTGCTGCTGCTGCTACAATTTTAGTTTTCCATCTCTCTGGCATAATTTTAGATTTGTGTGAAAGAAAATTTGTCAATTCGGGAGGAGGACGACACCAGCAGGAACAGCTGCAACGGCAGCGGCAGGAAGAGGAGCAGCTTCAGCAAACGGGCGGCAGCCACGTTTTTGTGTGTCACGCCGCCGCCCCTCAACAGTTGGCAGCTGGCGACGTGACTCATTAGAGCGTCTCCCTGGAGGAGGAGGAGGAGAGGGAGGAGCAGCAGCATTGGGTCAGCTTTTGGGGTGACACCGTGCCAGGGAGATGCGGGGACCCCACGATGATGATGGATAGTTTCGGCCGCTTCTGGTCACTTTCGGGGGCCGCTCTGCGCACGCGTTGCGGGTAAGCAACCGGGGCAACCGAAGAAGCCACCTTGTGTGGTCTAAGCCCCAAGTGACAGTCGGTTAAGCGAGACGACTAATGATTGTATTTATAACTGGGGAATCTGGGAGAAGTAATAAAATAATTAAAACAGGAAAGGAGTTTACAAATGGCAACATAAATATGAGTCTTCTTAGGATGAAAAGTACATAAACTAAAGAAAATATAGCTGCTGTTATAAAAGATATTGAACAGTCTTCTAGAATTTTATAGCTCTCGGAATCCTTTGAAAACTGCTCATCAGTATTTAAGATATATCCCCATTCATTAAAGCCTAAAATTAAGGCATTATATATGTAGGTCCGATATTCTTAGAGACCTGTAACTAAAGAAAGTTGTTAAAACTTTTTCAGAATCTATATATAAACATATTAATTTCTGAACAACCTTAATATTAAGGCCTTAGTTGGTCCTGGCGTTTGTTCAGATTTTTTTATTAAGCATAAAACCGCAACAAATTCTTATAAAATATACACAAAATTAAATATAACCAAGCTCCCTCTTATAGACGCTCTAATTCAAAGTCTGCTTCAGTTTTGTCCCGTGTTTTATGAGCACAAAGCCCGGGGAAGTCCCCCTGAAAGCGCTGCAATGTATGCTACACTTTATGCAACATATTTTTGACAGTCGGCGTGCGGGAAGTGGAACTAATGAGGCTGTCACAGTCACAGCAATCCTTTCGACCCCTCGCACTGGCTTCGTTTTCAAGCATTGGCAGCATTAATTATGCATGCCTGTTGATTTATTATGCACGACCATCAAGGTAATGATGGGGCCAGGCCACAAGCAAAGAGCCACACGTCCATTGCAATGGGGGAGCACACTCACTACATGGCGTTAGTTAACCTCCTCCTCCGGTTACCGGGGAAAAGGAGAATTCACCTCTGTGTGTTGCATGACCTGCGAAAGTATTTCATATTTTCACATGAAGCGTAATGAAAATTTTAAGGTCTCGCCGCTCGTCTCACCCAAGCCCAGCTTCGATTGTCGGAGTCGCACGCGGCACGCAAAGGCTGCACTGCATTTACAGGTGTGTTCCCACACACACACACACATTCAGGTGGAAGTCACGATACCTGGCACCTGGTACCATTCTCCATTGGTGGCAAGGTCTCGCCCTCGTCCTCGTTCTTTGCTCTTCGTTCCTCTATGCAAAAGTTTAAAAGAGCTCGCCCTAAAAATATATACATATAGTGGGTATAAAATCATATTTGGGTTTGTGGGGCTTCGGCTCTCCACTCATTTGTTAAGTAATTTGATTTGAAATCGATAAGGAAGCAGCATAAAGCGTTAAATTATAGGTTTTATTATAAACCTGATATGGGCGGGGAGGAGGGAATAGTTGAAAGAAAGGTGTTTAGGGGTTGACACGCAGCTTAAAACCGGGTTAAATAGAGCACAGAGTCGGTGGGGAAGAAAGTGTTTACTTTGGGTTTAGTGTTTCACATACCTTTCCTGCAGGAACAGAGCCTGATCTTGTAACCTTAGTTGGTATTCCATATATTTAAGCAGCTTTAAAATTATGGAATATAGATACTACTCTGTGGAATCCTTTAGTAATGTTAGGTGAGTGCTATCATACTCTTCCCACTGTTGTGTATTTCTGCGGAGTTGTCTTCGATTTTTCATTATGTAGCTCCAGCCAGGCGCCACCAGGAGACCCCAATTCCCTTGCGTGTTTCTCCAAGGTGGGATGGATGTGTGTGCCATGTGTGCGTGGTGGTGGTGTTATTGGAGGGCGGAGGCAGTCGCGGTCGCGGAGAACAAACAATTGCCACTAAATGGCATGTGGCGGTAGCCCCAACTCCTTGCGTTCGGGTTTCCTTTGATTTTATCGCTCGTCAAGCCCAAGTCGCGAGCATTGATTAAAGTTCGATGTGTCCTCCGTGACAGAGCGGGCTAAGGGAGGAGGAACGAAGAAGGGCGGACAGAAGGAAGGCAGACCGAAGGAAGGCGGACCGAAGGAAGGGTCTCTCTGTGACAGGACCTGCTATTGTGCATTATTGCTTAACTGTCTCAGTTCTTTGAACCAGAGAACCGCACAGATAATGATGTCAACTGGTGGGAGGGAGGAGCTAAAGCTGTGGGAAATCTGGTTTAAGGAAAATCTGTTTCCCCCAAGGGTTATTTGTAATTAAGTTTTCACTATAATTAATAAGGAGAATGGGTTAAAAATAGTACACAGTAGTTAGCGCAACTTTAAACACCCTCAGCCACAAAATACGTAATTGCAGGTCTTGGAAATATATTTTGCTTGGTAAACTCAAGCTTCAAGCTGGCTCAGCTCCTAGAACGTAGGTCCTTTACTTCAATACCGATTATTAATGCCATAAATCTCTCGTACCCTTCTCCTCTTTCAGCCTACGTTATCTCTATAAGATGTCCCTGGCGGTTTCGCTGCGCCGAGCTCTCTTGGCGCTGCTCTCCGGCGCCATCTTCATCCTGACGGTGCTCTATTGGAATCAGGGAGCCACCAAGACCCAGGCCTACAATGAGGCGCTGGAACGTCCGCACAGCCACCGCGATGGCAGTGCCTTTCCCATGTGAGTCCTGTCAATGTGCCAATCAGGCTGCCGAAATCCAAGGCCCATAATCCTTCTTCATCATTTCTGCTCAGACCCGTCGAGAAGTCCTGGACGTACAAGTGCGAGAGTGACCGATGCCTGCGGGTAAGCCATCACGGCAAGTCCGGCAAGCGGGTCTCGTTCATCAGCTGCTCGATGACATGCGGTGACATCAACATCTGGCCCCATCCCACCCATAAATTCCTTCTCAGCTCGCACACGCACAGCTTCTCCGTGGAGGATGTGCAGTTGCAGGTGGACACGTCCCACCGGGAGGTGCGCAAGCAGTTGCAGTTGGCCTTTGACTGGTTCCTGAAGGACCTGCGCCAAATCCAGAGGTTGGACTACGCTGGCGCTGCATCAGAGCCATCGGTTAGCGAGTCCTCTTCGAAGCTGAGGCGTCATGTGGATTCTGAGAGCCCAGCAGCCACATTGTTTGGCGCCACATTCGGTGTGAGGCAAGCCGGGGATCTGGCCGGTGTGCAGGTCAAGATCAGTGTGCACAAGTCGGGAGATGTTAACTTTAGTTTGGACAACGATGAGAGCTATAAGCTGACCTCCAACAGTGAGTAATTTGGGAATCAGGAGGATGAAAAACATATAATATTTTACTAATGTCCCTTAACAGCCGATGGACATCGCCTGCTGGTGGAGATCTCAGCCAATTCTTACTTCGGAGCCCGTCACGGCCTCTCCACGCTGCAGCAGCTGATCTGGTTCGATGACGAGGACCGGTTGCTGCACACCTACGCCAACAGCAAGGTGAAGGATGAGCCCAAGTTCCGGTATCGCGGCTTAATGCTGGACACCTCCAGGCACTTCTTCTCGGTGGAGGCCATCAAGCGAACGATTGTGGCCATGGGCCTGGCCAAGCTGAATCGCTTCCATTGGCATCTGACGGATGCCCAGAGTTTCCCCTACATCTCACGCCACTATCCTGAGTTGGCTGAGCACGGTGCCTACTCCGAGAGCGAAACCTACACCGAGCAGGATGTGCGCGAGGTGGCGGAGTTTGCCAAGATCTATGGCGTTCAGGTGATCCCCGAGATCGATGCTCCGGCCCATGCCGGCAACGGCTGGGACTGGGGACCAAAGCGGGGCATGGGCGAGCTGGCCATGTGCATTAACCAGCAGCCGTGGAGCTTCTACTGCGGCGAACCGCCGTGCGGTCAGCTGAATCCGAAGAACAACCACACCTACCTCATACTGCAGCGCCTCTACGAGGAGCTGCTGCAGCAGACGGGGCCCACGGACCTCTTCCATCTGGGTGGCGACGAGGTGAATCTCGACTGTTGGGCGCAGTACTTTAACGACACGGATCTGCGTGGTCTGTGGTGCGATTTCATGCTGCAGGCGATGGCCAGGTGGGGCGGAGTCTCTATTTGTTGCTTGTAAAATTTAGATTCTAATTGATTTTTTTCTCCTTAAAGACTGAAGCTGGCCAACAATGGGGTGGCGCCCAAGTATGTGGCCGTTTGGTCCAGCGCCTTGACCAACACCAAGTGTCTTCCGCACAGTCAATTCGCCGTGCAGGTGTGGGGCGGCAGCACCTGGCAGGAGAACTACGATCTGCTGGACAACGGCTACAATGTGATCTTCTCGCATGTGGATGCCTGGTACTTGGACTGCGGCTTCGGCAGTTGGCGGGCCACCGGCGATGCTGCCTGTGCTCCGTACCGCACCTGGCAGAATGTGTACAAGCATCGGCCGTGGGAGCGGATGCGATTGGACAAAAAGCACAGGAAGCAGGTGAGTTCTGCTCTGAATACAATGTAAAATTTATATTAATAATGCTTTTGACTAGGTGCTGGGCGGCGAGGCTTGCATGTGGACGGAGCAGGTGGACGAGAATCAGCTGGACAATCGGCTGTGGCCGCGCTCTGCTGCCCTGGCCGAGCGCCTGTGGTCGGATCCCAGCGATGACCATGATATCGATATAGTGCCGCCGGAAGTGTTCCGCCGCATCTCATTGTTCCGCAATCGCCTCGTCGAGCTGGGCATACGGGCGGAGGCTCTGTTTCCCAAATATTGCGCCCAGAATCCCGGCGAATGCATTTGATATTACCTCTAAGAGCAGTGAAAGTAATCTCTGAACCCGAACCCGTAATCCCATCCCGAACCCCTCCCGAACCTCCCGAAATGTGCGTTAGTTAGTTGATAGTCCAATTGTTATTTTATACGGATACCTAGGCTTCGGAGCAGGCGACGAGGACTGTTTGAAATGGTTTCTGGCATAAACCATGACTCGAATTTCGTTTACATTTAAAACAAACTAAAACATAAACTCACCCACACTCACCCATAACTAGTACAATTCATCTCGAATTATAGCGCACATTGCAGACATGACATGACCTAGTGTAGGGAACCGAGTCGAGGTTGATGGAATGCAGGTGACGACGTTGAACATTAGCGTTCATAGTTCATAGTTCATAGATTTAGTTGTAGATTTCATACGCACCCAATTCACAGACATAGGCTTACGATTACGATATATTAAAATACATAGTTTTTAGAAGGATCAATCACACATAAGAAGAAAACAAGCAACCTTTTGATATAATTTGAACAAAAAAGCTTTATTCGCAGAACATTTATTATTAAGACATGACAGATCTTTTTCCACTTCTTTTACCTGTGTTTTTTTACCTTATTTCGCGTTGCCTTAAGTTATATATTGTATACATTTTATATAAATTACATTTTCAGTGATATAAACAATGTGACCTTAAGAATCAGAATGTAAAACGAGAAAACTGCTAAAATGAGTAAAACTTAGAATTAGACATTTAAAATTAATCGTTACGACAAGTTTTTGCACGCATTGGCACGCCCAACTAACACACACACACAAACTCGATGACTAGTAAATTAGTAGCTAATCTAGAATTTACACTGAACTAAAATGGGGGGTATTCACAGTTTGTTTTCCTTTCGATGATGCGATAATCTACCTTTGGAATGTTTTGGAACGAAAGCCCTATGTTAGCCACTTGTTTCCGTACTTAAGATCTTATTATAAGATAAATCAAAAGCAAAAAGAAACCGAAAATCATGAACCTACATTAGTTTAACAACAATTTCTGCTGTAACTCCAAGTCACTCTTTGAAAATAAACTACAAGTCCAGTCTAAGCCGGTGCCTCTTTGGGTTTAAATCTACTTTCTGACTTTTGGTACTGCATTTTCTAGCTGGTTTTTTGTGACTGTAAGGAGAGTATATTTGGCTATATTTACAGTAGCTCTTCGTACTATATTCATGGAACATTCATGCTAGTAAAATACTAATTTATAAGGAGTTACGGAACATGCCATCTTATGAACATATCTTTTGACTCCTTCCAATTACTGCCTGCTTCAGAGAAGACTTTTACCTTAGGACTCCTTTTCTTTGGGCAATTACCAAGCAGCCACAAATTGGAGTGACAAGTAACACTATAAACTGAGGAATAACCTAAACAAAATCGGTAATATCGATGCTGTGGTAGCGCTGCAAGGATCCCAGCCGCGTGTGTGGGGATGGTCGCAGGCATATCACACACTCCTCCGTGCTGAAAATCAACAATAATTAGTCACAGTAAGCAG
Organism: Drosophila burlai; assembly: GCA_008042655.1. NCBI lineage: Eukaryota > Metazoa > Arthropoda > Insecta > Diptera > Drosophilidae > Drosophila > Drosophila burlai. Next base: position 91,011 of record VNJT01000203.1, on the reverse strand, counting down.
AACACAACGACGGATCGTTTATAAAAAATATAATACTTTAATATGAGCTCCTTACAGTCTAAACTATAGCATGCAAAAAATACTTATGGCCAAAAGAAGATATATGCTCTAATGTAATATATATAGTAGGATGTGGGGGGAAATCTCTGTGTCGTATACATAATTGTGTGTGCGGTGTTGGTGTTCATTCATAGTGTCCGGTGGGTACGGGACTTGTTGATGTCAGTCTACAAGAAAGAGGATAAACAGAACGAAAGAGAACCCAGGTGAGAAACCAAATAATAAGGAGTCCTAGATACAGGCATGCAAATAAATCAAGTAATTTAGAGTATTTGTAAGAATATAAACTACGGCAGGTGTTAGTAAAGCGAAACGAGTGCAATTTAGCTCTGGGGATTAGTGTCTAGGGTTAGAAAGGGGAAAGCATATACATGAGCATTGCGTATACGCACCGGAGACTTTCGGTTCGCGATCTCAGCGAGTAGTCTTTGGAGGCGCGATGCCTGAAATGGAAATTAACTGGTTAAGTGACAACAACGACGACGACGACGAGAACTACTACATAGCAGCCAAAAGCCACACCAACTAAATAGTGCAAATATACATAGTGTAAAGCCAATATATGGTATGTGGTACTAATGTCAGGGGTAAACACAACAACACCTATGCGTTAATATGCCAAATGAGTGCCTGGAATAATGGCTTAGGTTGCTTAGCCCACCTGCGGTTCTTGATCGAGCTGTTCCGATGGATATTCCTGCTCTCACGCCACCTGGTAAACCGATGCCTCAGCGTCTGGCGAACCTCGGAGTTGAGGAAGCAGTAGAACAGAGCCACAAAGAAGCCCTACAGAAGGGGGGAATAAATATATAGTAAATGCTGGTAATAAATACTGGTTTTGAGGTCCAACCTGCGTACTGATGAGAAAGGCCCGGATGGCCTCAAAGAGATTCCTACTGATGCCCTGCTCGGGGCCTGTGAGCACCAGCAAGTAGGTGATGCCAAAGAGAGGAATCAGCACCAGCAAGGCCTTGGAGGCCTTGTAATACTGCCGCGTTTCTAGGGTGTGGGCAGAGCGCAGTTTGGTGATCAGAACCTAAGGGTTAGATATGTAATAAAAGCAACTATAGTGCAAAATAGCTCATTAGAGACCTACCCACATAATGCGTATGAGAAATACTAAGTTCACCAGCAGAGCCAGCGAGGCAGGACCCTTGAATATCCAGTCAATATGAGATTCACGCATCCAGGCGCACTCGATGTCCAGCTAATGGAGTTTAATTTAAAATTAGAACTATTGATAATGTTTATAATTGAACATGTGCTAACTTACCCCATTGAAGTGCTCGTTTTCGAGATGCGGGGCAAAGGTTTTGGCTATGGACCAGACCAAAATGCATAAAGCTGGACAGCCCCAGCCTATCAGGGCGTACACAATAAAGCTAATGTTATCACTGGAAAACGTTTGCACCACCAACGTGTACAGATAGAGGCCTATCAAAGTCGGGAAGGGAATATAATTAAATTTATGGAATATATGTATCAAGCTTTTGGACTCCTCACCCTCCACAAACATCCAGAAAAAGTTGGTTAGATAAAAGTATTGAAACATGATGACCAGCGTTATGCAGCCGGCCTGACTAGACTCGGTGGTTATCTGTTGAAGTGTTTTTTATAAAAAATATGAATTAATTAAATTTAAGAATAAATGTATATAACGCACCACTTGCAGGAACAAAGTGAGTATCCACAGCAGAGCTGAGGTGATGTAGGTGAGGAATAGATTCGCATGAATCGTGTTACGCAGACAGCGCAGATCTCTAATAAAACGTATGGCATAAAGTCAAAGTAATTCAAAATGAGTTAAGGAACTCACTTAAAACTGAGGAATATTATGAGAGCCACCACCAAGGTGGCAAAGCTTAGGAAATAACCGCAGGCATATATAATAGCCGGCAGATCGACGCTGGGCGAGAAGTCCGGCACAACGGGAATGGACCCAGAGTTCTGATGGCAGCGATCATAGTCCGAATAGTGATCCCAGGTTCCATTTGGAAAGCAGAAGCGAGTGGCATTTTCTGAGGGTTATTTAATTGCTTATTAAAATGTTACTTTTCTAATATTTAAAACCCCACCCACCTGTGGTGTCGTAATGCACGCCCTTGAACTCCTCGAAGCAGGGCAGAACCGCCAGGCTACCGGCATTGGTTCGGGGCCAACACAGCACGGAATCGAAGGAACTGGGACATTGTAAAATCTGTAAAGGAAAACACGGCGATGATTACAGTTTGGGGGGCCAAGGAAAACATAGTTTCGAAAGGCTGAAATAATTTTAATGTTGCTGACGCTGCACGGCCATTAAGAACCGACCTAACTCAATCCCATTAAACTCGATTGCACAGCCGATTTATGCGTTCCAGCTGACACAGTATCTTTATGTCTTCATCTCCAGCGCCCTCGCTGCTGGGCTTGTACTTTTATAGTTCTGACGCACTCGGATTTGTCTTGAATCAACTGAATTTCCAAAAACTATACACACACAGAGGAGAGAGAGAGGAGAGGGAACTCATATATGTATGTAAATATATCCCAGAGAATCACCCGCTGGCTGGCTATATAAATATATATTTGCAGTGGCGTTGAAATTGTTTATTTCGCACAGATATACGGATATATGGAATACATATATAGTATATATTATTAATGTTAAGTATACATGATCGGTAGGCGGCGGCGAGTGAGCTTCTATTGATATTTTTATTGGCCTTTTCAGCTGACATTGCACAATACCAAAGCACCCGGAGAATCGCCAAAGAATTCCTTTCAATTCTTTTATTGTCTTCCCCGCTGATAAGCAAAAGCTCTTGGCTGACAGCTAATGCGATCGGACTTAGCCACGCGACACAGGGAGCTGTCAACGAATAAGCCAAACACAGTCACAGGGGAACTCCGCTCCAATATTTGTCTTTGCTTTTTTGATTTTCATTCATTAGTCAGCTGTATTTTAGCTTTAGCTTGGCGACTTTGGTGTCCACAGAATTAACGCCCTTGAAACTGGCCTCACTCTCTGCCTGCCTGCCCCTTTGATCGTATTTATAAATTCGGGATAAACGATAAACAAAAATGGCAAAATGCAGCCTCAAGTGGGTTTCCTTGGCTTTTATTTTGTTTACAGCCAAGAGGAATACATAAATAAATATTTGCTGCTGCATTTTCCGGAAATAAAATTCGCCCAGAATATTTGCCCAAAAATTAATCCGAAAAAAGCCAGCGGTGCTGCCTTGGTTTTCAATATTGTTCCTGCAAACGGAACACAGATTGACAGCCGGATGGATGGATGGGAAGGCAATTATTCTTCCAGCAAGAAGATGGATCAATTAGCGCCAACGATTAATTGGAAAAATTCGCTTAATGGCCCAGAAAAAATAAATTGATTCTTCAAAACAATGGGTAATTAAAAAATATTTATAGGTTGGCTTGTTGCCTTTGGCAATTGCTGTATGATTGGCTTTCAAAAAATGTTGATTCAATGTGATGAATTGATGAAGAGAACTTGCTGAGTTAAGCATGATATTTATTTATTCTTTATCTAGAATTTATTTATAGTCAAGCACTTAAGTTTAAGTGTTTTAAATATTATTTTAGCTAGATTTGATGGGTGAAATTTAGGGAAATATGTGATTTATAAAATTTGTTCATGTATTTAAGACTTTACATTGTGTTATTAAGGTTTTTGACGTTCAGAAAATGATTTTAAATCCATATCTCTCTTAAGCTCATTCCACACTGTTGGTAATGACATAGCCAGCATATCATTGACCCTTGCTTTAATTGCTTTATTTCTTAATGCTGGCTTCCAACGAATGATTAAATTAATAACTCTCTGGATTGCCTCTTCCACAGATAAATCAATTAGGTGGCTTATTGATCCATATATGTACGATTATAGCAGCTTGTAATTAAGTACATCAAACGGTTTAGTGTGGCGTAAAATTTCCGAGTTCCTGGATTGGCTAACAAACAACGCACTAGCCACTGGCTCTAATTAGTTTTTACATATAAACATGGCTTAATAGAGGAACTGGGACTGGGCACTGTCTGGGAATTTATGTGCTGTGATCCCTCTGGGAAACTAATCCCTCCTCTTCAGTGAAACATACATATACATATACTTTATATGGTGCTCCCTCTACCAAGGACAACTCACCCGCTTGCCACCGGCTGCCGCCGCTTGAAGCTCCTCCAGCTCCTGCTGGTGCTGGCACTGCTGCGTGCGGTTGACGAGGAGCGCCCCACTGTGCGGCTGCTGGGCGCCAATTAGGGCGCTGGCCCGCTGCAGCATGTCCAGTGAGAAGTTGGCTATGACGTTGGCCAAGTCCTCCCGCGAGGCGTCATCCAGGCTATCCACCAGTGCCCGCAAATCGTCGTCGGCCATGAAGCTCCTCCTCGATGAGCGATGCGTTGCAATATGGCGATGGAGGACCTGTCAGCGAGGCGTCTCCGCTCCTGGCACTTTCTCTCTCTACGCCGGACGATGCGCAATTAAATGGAATCTGGACAAATAAAGCGCCAGCGTGGGTGCAAGAAAAAAATAAATGGGAAACGTTCTTCATATCTTCGGTTATCAGATAAAGTTAAGAGTGGAGAATCTTGGCCACCGCCGAGATCCGAGAGCCGAGAGCCAAGAACCCTGAACCCAAAGAGCAGCATCCCCCTACAGAGATATGCTATATATAATATATACACTCGGAGAAAATAAACTCCGCCGCTCTATTTGCTCGCTGATTAAATATTTTGGTAGCCATGACTCAACAGAACACAAGGGTGCTGCCTGCTGCTGCTGATTGAGGGAAATAAATAAATATATATACTAGATCGCTAAACACTCTTCATTTCTGCGCGGAAAACTTTCTGAGGTCTGGCAAGAAGGTGTTTTCGTCTTTTACTGTATACAAATTATAATAAAAATCTGTTCAAATAAGGCATGAGCCACTCACGTGACCCTGGGTGGGTGAGTGAGTCTGCTTTATGGTGGGAGTGGCAGTGGGCTCAGATTAAACGTAGATAGATAACCCCACAGTACAATCTTTATGGACAGCCAAGAGTGGCAGGGTGGGTGGGTGATGGTGGTGATGGCCAGGAACGAGGTGAAGCCCTCTCTCTGTTTCAACGGCGGCAAATACCCAGTAATTGAACGCTTCGCGTCCCAGACCAGACCGTCTGTCAATATAATTTGGGGGCGAAAGCGAAACCCGATCAATTACCCAGTCGTCGTCATCATCGCCCCCATTAGATCCCCATTAGCTGCCATAACTCTAGCCCCGCCGATAATATTTGCCGTAAGCTGTTGTAATGGAGATTGCAGGGCGTAGAGCCACAGAGATAACCTTTCCGATTCACACGGGTAAAAACAAGTTTTTGAAAAAGCTATTTAATGGGTCTTGATATGAAGACGATAATTTGACGATGTTTACACCGCTGATTAGTCAGCCAATTAGCTGACGATTTAAGTTACATTCTTACAGGGGTAAGAACTACTAAGTATAGAAAATATTTTCCGGGTTCGAGTTTGTATTAGATATTTGAATTAAAACAGAAAAGAATATAACTTCGGAAAGACAAAGTTTTTATACCCTTGAAGTTCACAATTTGACTTGAAGATCCTTCATAACTAAGACAAAAATTCATGAATTTCAATTTGGAAAGTTTTCCAGTGTTAGTTTTAATGAGATAAATAAATCTGCATACTGAAATAAAATTTAATTTGTTCATTAAAATTTTGTTAATTCTTTACAATTTTAGTGATGTTACCCCTTATAAAATTTTGAAAAAATGTAAATTTTTTTTTTCTTTAGAAAATAGCTAAATTAATCGGCTGTTAATGCTGACCAAGAATATATATGATTTATAGGGTCGGAAATGACTCCTTCACTGTGTGGCAAGCTTCTGAGTTGGACATAATGAGGAAGTTTTAAATAAATATTTAAATAAATATTTTTAAATATTTAATAGAAAAGCAAATACATTTGGATTGCATGTTATGGATTGGAGGGCTTAAATATAAAAGTAATTCTTTACTTAAGGGAAAGTTCACTAGATTGAAAATCTCCTATGATAAACCTCATTGAACCCTGAATAATGCTTACATCCTAAGTAATTAAATGATTACAACTTTCATCTCACAACAGAAAATACCTTTCGAATTCAAATCTTTGTTTGGAACGATTTTCAAAGGATGGGCACACAGGTAACTCATATCCATATGCCATATATACCCCTTAGTCATATGTGAAACCAGCAGTCACGCACAATCATTACGTTTGCAACAATTAAGATACAAAAGGTCGCCGGAATAAGAGTAATTAAACTAGGACTCTGGCCGTAACTTTAGCTGTTAATTGTGGGAGGGCGGTGGACTGTGACAGATGTGTAAACCAGAGCCAAGTACATAGTACGTTTCCACCTGGCGACGGCGACGGCGGTGTGTACCTGCTCAATGGAGCCCAGCCCAGCCAGCCAGCGGCACACAGTGATTAAAACAAAGAGTGTCAAGTTATTTATTAATGAACAAATACCATGGCAGCGAGCTGCTCCACGGGTCGCCGACTCATCTCATCTCATCGTACATCTCATCGCACAGCGTCGCACGCACAAAGCTGGAAGGAGATGGAGCAGGAGGAGCTTTGTCAATGTCAAGTTGAGGGAGATAACCGTGGCATTTGTGCCCTGCATATGCCGGCTTTGGACCATGGATAATGTCACGGCTTCTGGCTCGACAAGTGTTTCGGTATGCAGGTGGGCCATCTTGCATCGCTTGCCCGCCCTCTCTCGCTAATTATAGTCTATAAATAGCCCTCCGCAACTTTGATCTCTGGCCAGGGCCAGGTATCTGGTACCAGGTGCACTTGCACCTCCTATCTCAGCGAAGGAATCTGACTAAATAATTTCTCGTGGGTGCTATGCTCTTCTCCTCTGTCAGGAATTTTTGGAGACTCTCTGTCTTTCTTTTCCTGAATTATGGTCTTTGGTTCCTAAGTAATTTTAATATATAAATACATTTATTTATGGCCAACAACAATAAGTGAGTAAATTACTGTTTGTTTCCAAGTTTTTCTATTAGGAAAACAAGCTATTTAAAGGGCTTGTTCTCCAGCATAATTATTATAAATATTTCGGTGTTTCTTTCAAAATTAAAATATTTTAAAAGAAGGTTTATACAAATGATTTCTTGTGATTAAAAGTAGGTGCTTACAATGATAATATTATGCTGATCACGAATTGCTGTCATATAACATCATAGTTATGGGAAATAGTTTGGAAAATGTACAATTATGAAGCTGAATAATTCATTTGTAGAAAAGTCAGTCACCCTAAAAAGTTAAAAATTGTCGTGCTGGACACGTTTTTGTGCTTATGGCAATACAAATTTAGAGGATATGGAAACTTAAATTCGTTATGTAAGAGGTTTGAGCTAATTTAAAAATATTTTTCAGCTGAATCATGACAAAACACATACTCTTAATGGGAATATGGGTAGGTATCAAAATATAAGTTAAGAAACTTGCAGTTATACTCTCCTAACTTTTCCCTGATCTAATAAATTGAAATAAATATATATAAAGTTAAAGATCAGTAAATAATATTATTTAAAGTGCGGTGAGTAATTCAATTAAAAAGAAATTGAATCCTGCAAGTCGCCTCATCTACTTTCTGCTGTCTCTGTAGTTATTTCAATCGTTTCAACTCCCAGCCACTCACCCACCCACCCTCTGCTCCTTACGGCGTGCAAATATTTGCCTTCAATCCCGAAATGGCCAAACATCTGGCCCCAGAAGTCGTCATGCCACAATCTTAAGCTCCATCTCCGCGACCCACGAAACGAGAAAAGAAGCAGCGATTTATTTATGGGCCTTAGCAAACAAGCGCATTATTTGGACGAGCGCGTGCTGCTGTTTATCACGATGATTACGATCATAATAATAATAATAATAATAATGGTAATTAGCATCCATGTCATTTGGAGCCAATGGAAAGGCGACTAATCTGGCCTTAAATGCGCCACAATTGGCTGCCGGCGAAGTAAACATTTCAACCGTTTTGACCAATGTAAATAATAACAGTCAGATTCTTTGGCGGAGAAGACGTGCCGCTCTGCGCCTCTGCCGGTGCAACAGGGCGTATGCCTAATATTCGCTAGCCACCGCTTGGATGATTTATGGAGTGTCAAAACAAATGAAAATTAATTGGCAATCGGCATGTGTGCAAGGGTAAGGGGTATGAGAGAAGGCCACCGAAGACGGACATGCAATCCAAAACATGCGCATTGTTCGAGCCATCAAAGTCGGTCGATTAGTAATCTCTATTGTTGTGTGGGAGCAGCAGAGTCAGCCGAGTCAGCAGAGCTTTTTCCTCCACTATTTTTAATTGTCAATAGGAATGAAAGGCATTTAAATCGTGTACCTACATGATATTTTTCAATTAAAATTGTTTGCTCAATGAATGAGTAATAATAATGTATAAGAGAGAGCAGTAAATTGTTTCCATTTCTTCACAGACATTTTCATTAACATGAAACCTTGACGAAATCACTGCAGAAATCAATTATTTATATGTAAATTCTTTTAGTATTGATTGAGCTATGAATTAATAACAATGAACTTGTTGCTATGAATTAATAACAATGGAATTGTGGCACTGCAACAAGTAATTAATAGAATACATGTCATTTGTAATAATGGTCTTATGACACTTATAGTCTCTTATATTCTTTTAAGCACACAAAATTTAACTGCGTTTATTTATTTCTTTATCATTTTTAACTGTAGTGTCATAACCCCATACATGTATTTAATATGAGGAAAGCAAAGCAACTATCCTGCATTCATTTTCCAGCAATTTCCCCGAACTCAATTCATTTAAATATGCAAATTGTGTCGTTGGAAATTCATTTGGATTCCACGTAAGAAAGCAGCGCCCTCTCGGGAAGCTCGAATAGAATAAAGAGAAAAGTGAACATTTTATTAGGAATACTTCCAAGTTTTGTATAAAAATTAGACCTTTCTAAATATCAATATCTTTCTCCTCGTTGCTGTTATCGCTGGAATCAATTAAAATACTTTAAGCCAATGCCATATGACGAGTGTCACACTGCGTGATAAACAGCACGTAAATGAAATGTACAAAGACATGCGGAAAAAAGGTAATAAAAATTATGGGCAAGCAGGAAGGAGGCAGTAGCAGTTTATGAATGAACGAGCCCGGTCAGCGAAGCGTGTAGAAAAGTCAGAAGTCAGCGCCGTCAGCTGGCAGACAAATCAAATCGAAGCGAATCGAATCGAATCGCATCGGATCCCAGAGAGAGGGCGTTGGGAGAGACGAGGGCGTCGGCTATGGCGAATTAAATCGAACCGAATGGAATGGCAGACGCAGTCAGGCGCTATCATATCGTTATTTATGGTTTTGGCCGGCCGAAAGCAAATAAATAGATGGGTTCGAGCCTCGTCATCCGCCCCAGCAAAATCATCATCCCATCATCCTTATCCTCTCCCAGTCCCGCATTAATTCCGTTGACAGTAGAACAGTAAAACAGGGCAATCTACGGCCAAGCCAGCAGCAGAACGCCCACACGGGGACACGGGGAAAGTTTACAAATTAAAAGAAAATTGAATCGAAACCAAACACACGAGCAGAGCGAGCCAAGATCTGGGGCCACGCGGCGTATGAGCAACTCGAAACGGTATCAAGCATACGCCGCGTTGCCAGACGACTTCATTTCATATGCTCACTAATTTTATTGCCTTACAACGGCATAACAAATTCTCAAGATGCTTTGAACTCGCAGGAAGCTTTAGATTTGCAAACGGCAGCGGTGGGGGGCGACCTGTAAAGTTGCAAAAAAAAAAGCAGGAATAAACTTGAATAAAGTAAAAATAAAACAAGAAATATTTTCCTTTTCATTTGCAATTTTCATACAAGTTTCGGTGACTGAGGAGCTGCGGGCATTTTATTGCCCGTTGCACGTTGGCAGGTGAAGGCGGGAGAGGCGGTAGAGGACTAAGGCCAGGAGTCATGGCAATACTCGTAATAATGCCACCCCCTCCCGCCACGAACATGCTACACAGAGATACATAAACATGATGTAATTTTAAAATTTCATGAGTTCATGTAAAGTTTGTTTTATCTGCTTTATGGCAGAGCCAACGAGCGAGCATTGCCAGCGGCAGTGTTTCTCCATGCAGAAGGGGTGCTCCGGCTGGAAGCTGGAATATATGGAGCTAGACAACTAGACAGGTCGACAGCAGGCATCGTGGAGTGCAAACTACGAGCAGCTGCTGGAGGAGCAGCAATCAATACACATTTATTAGAAAATTCAATTAGCTAACTGCGGGCGGTTGCCCATTCGTCGTTGGTGCAAAAACAGACACTTTGCATAAAGGCGAGCACTTGGAGAAAATATGTTTTGGAAGTAGTCATAAAAATACAGCATATCTTAAACATAAAATCCCTAAATTTAGAATATCTAAGAGAATGCCTTTGATATATTTATGGCAAGATCAGTCCCTACTTAACTTTCTTTTTAAGAATAAAATATTATGTGAATTATCTTATGTTCTATTTATTTTTGTTATAAATAAACAAATTCTTCTATGACGTCTTAATAAGAGAAACAATTATTGAATATATTTAAAACCAATAACCAATATTCAAGGGTTGTAATGTGAAGTATCTTGTTTTCCGTGTAAAACTAAAGTGTTAGTGCTCTCCACACTGTCGAGAAAGACAGTCAGCATCTTGGCAAACACACAAAATGCATTTAGGGTAAGTACGAGTATTCAGAGATCGAGGAAAACCCTCTTCTCCCACCCACTTACACTCGAAAGCCATTTGCAAATTTTCAGCAAACCACAGACCTCCCGCCTCCCGCCTCCCTTCTCTCCCCCTAAAATTTGCTCTTGTTTCGGCCTTCTTACAATTGAGTATAATTAAATTTACGTATTTACTTAACAATTCATATTCGAGAGTCATAAACAATTTGCGCCCAGTTGCGGCCCGAACTCCGTTTGCTTTTTATTCGCTGTTTGCTTTGCACGGGAACCCGTGGCGGCCTAATGAATCGGAGACGGGAGAGAGGAGGAGCCGGGAACTGGGAAACTTGGAGCTGGGGAATACATTGCATTATATATGTATAGGTGCGGGGTGAATATTACAAATGTTTATCTTTGCTCAATAACAACAATGCCGGCGGTGGCCATGTGCGAAGGCGGGGGTGCAGATCTGAAATATGCATGAGATTTTGCAGGGAACACAGAGGAGCATTTTGCAATGCAATGTGGGAGAGAGAGAGAGAGTGGAGGAAGCCGCCCATCCTGCCGGAAAGGAATTAATTAAAAAATCCCATACTCGGGGCCTTCCACCTCAGGATGCAGGAAACAAAGAGGCAGGGAGATAGAACGGAATATAACGAGAGAGGGAAAAAGGTGCCGGAGCAGAACAGGACATGGACATGGTGTCCCCAATCACCTCGAGGCAGTACTCCTCCGCCTGTAAACGAGTCGTAAACATGCAAATGGAGCACAAACATTTGCATATATGAGATAAAATCAAGCCAAGGCGAAACTAGCAAAGAATCCATTCCCATACATTGAACAAAATGTCAATATTTTTATAAATATTACATTACTTTTGAAACTAGCTATTTCTGGTGTCTTGGCAATGTGAAAATATTTATAAAATTAAGTTTGAAGCTGCTAAAAATTGAAAAGATTAATGTTCAGGAATCTTGTCAATGGAAATATTTATGAAATTATGTTGTAGCTGATTGAAATTTAAATAAAACATGTTTCTAACTCGAATTCTTATTTGAGGGAATTTTTCATAGATATCCGGTTGAGAATTCAACGAGATGTTCACGGCGTAAACAATATTTGTATATTCTTATTTGTTCCGTTTCTTATGTGTAAAAATACTACTTTATTGACACTTTTCATATGTCATGATGAAACTATTTTTAGCAGTGCAAAAACATTGGTCGTTAAATTCAAGAGAAATATATGATTACATTTATGAGAAATAAAAGTTAATGATTTCTTTGACAGAAGAAATGAAATAAAATGATTATGAATAAATGTTATGTTATGATATAAATTCTAATAAAAGCAAGATTATCCCTAGTTAAAAAGCATTGAAAAAGGCCATAGCTTTTAATACGAATATTTAAAATCTTTCTGTTTTTTCTAAAGAAAACTTAACCATTAAAACAGAGTCTGCAATAAACAAGTTTCAGATTAACTAATATATCCCTTATCCATTAAATATTATCTTTGCAATAAGTATAACGATATGGAAAAACACTCCCTAAAATGCTATACATTCATAGCCATCTTTGAGGTGTAAACAAAACTAGTAAATTTTCTTCCTGTGCGTTGGATGCTGCCACCTCCTGCTTTCATACCACCCCTGGTTTCACCTCAGCAATTTGTTTTTGCCTTTTGTGAAGCTGGCAGCGGATAATCTGACGGCCATTGAGTCTAATCAGACGTTTATTCTTCAATTTAAAGTCTATTTGCGGACTTGACCATTGTTTGCTAATGGGAGCAAGCTGCTAAGTGATCATCGCCACTTGGTCGTGGCTGTGGATGTGCCAGTGCCAGTGCCCCGTGGCGCTCTACAAGATTTGCCCAAGAATGAGGAATGTTTTTCGGCTTCGGTATTTGCCGTTTTTGTTATGCACTGGATGAGGAATGGAACTGGGGGGTGATCTTGGCGAGAACACTACGTTGGATCGCCATTGGGGGTCAGGGTCTCACGCTCCCGCAAAGTGTCGGCTAAATGCGGGAATTAGCGCCTCTCCTTAGCACTCACATGGGCTTTGCTGCCTGTTGCTGTTTTTTTTATTTTTCTTTTCTTGTCTTGGAGCTTTAAACGTTTATCGCCTTTTTATCATTATCATTTATTTGTTTGCATTACTAACACGCACACCCGCACGTACGCTGGCGAGACACTCGATCGCGGAATGACACATTAAAGACTTTAATTTAATTTTAGACGAAAACAAAATCACTTCCTAAAAACACCGAAAAACGCTTGGGAAAATACCAGCGAAAGAGCAAACTAAGCCTGCGGCGCTTGCCTGCTGTCTCGTGCTACTTGGATGGATGCCTGGGATGCTGCGCGAGATTATCGGAGCATCTGCCGGATGGCGATTCCAACTGGTGATAGCAATGAAACGACGATGACGACGACGACGGCGGCGGCGACACGCGTCCAATGGCGGCCAGAGACAGCGCCAAACTGCGGCCAACGGGGCGTATGAAAACGAGAGCTTTGCGGAAAAGCACACAAACACATGGAACCCCGAATAGCGAACACCGAGCACCGAACACCCAGCACCCAGCACCTCTCACGGACGCAGGATACAACACCAGTTGAAGTCGCCCCAGCGGCAACAAGTTGGAGGTGGAAAGAGCTTCGTGAGAGCGGAAAGCTCGCCAAGAGACCGGCGTTTTGTTCGGCGAGTAAGAGTGAGTATTTTGAGTTTTGTATTTTTTTGTATTTGCATTCAATTGACGCGCTGCTGCGGCTGACCACAGATTGCAGCGCAATAGCCGGCGATGGTGATAGCAATTGCCTGTCACCTGCAATTGACACTCAAGCTGAATGGGCGCGGTAAATGGGTTTTGTCCACTTTCAAGGGGAATAAGGCATTTAATACCCTCTGGGGGACTTGGACAATCACCGAAAGTGATTCAGGCTGCTACTTCAGATACTTCTTTGAGAGACTATGAAAATATTTAGAGCTAGTAACAATCCGATTAAGTTTACTAGCTATTACAGATACTTGATAGCTGACATCTGCCAAGTTCGTTAATCTAATAAGATTAAATTCAAATGCGAGGACATATACTAAGATTGCAATTAAACAAAGCAATGATTTTGACTTATAAATCAAAAAAGAAAACCTAAATGATGACGATGAAGCTTCATCTAGCTTTCGATGAAATTAATTAGTAGATTAAAAGCAGCTCAAAATTATAGTATATATGTACCTATATATACATAATATATAATTTTGCTAATCATATAGAATGGTATACTATCTTCTACAGCTGCTACTACAAAATAAATTCCAGTGTGAGCTATAGAAAAGGTGAAGATGATGATCATTGCGAGAGGGGCGACCTTGAAAGATTAACAATAACGCGCTGTCAAAGCCAAAAGTCTCTAATATTTATATACTATACTATAATATAAATATACTATATATTACTATATATTATATATATATACTATACTATAGTATTATATTAAGCTCAAAACACTATATAATTTATGATGTTATGATTGGCCTTGGCCTTATAATAGAGCACTCAAAGCAGATTGATAAGAATGTGATTTAATTCTTTCAGAATTAATATTAAATAATATTATGTGATAAGATATTTTCTTGAAACTCAACTTTATAGAATTCCGATAAGCTTTATTTTATTTTTGAAGCAATATTTCAATAAAATTTAAATAGTAAACATTGAAAACCAACTACTTGTTAGGTATTCCAATAAACCCTCTTTTCAGCTAATAAATGTGAAGCGGCCCAAGTAATTGTAGATTCTATCCGCATCGATTCTGTGTTACATTTTATAGTTATGGCTGCAATATAGCTGACATGGACTGCTCCCGTGGACGCCACATTTCACACAAGGAAGGCGAAGGCAGAGGCGCCTGATCGGCTGGCGACGACTGATGATTGCACTGGAAGTCGTATGCAAATTGACGCAAATTGCCAACGCTCACGTTTACACGCTCGTCGTCACGGTCGTGGGCAATCACCGGCGGAAGGGTTCCGCAGAAGAACTGGGCGTAGCTCAAGTGGAACAGTTGCGGCGTCCTGAACTCCGATTCAAAGGCATAAGGACGATACTCGAGTTGCCGCGAGTCATGATTGAAACCGAAAAATGAGTCGTAGGCCAGCTGGAGGCCATTGAGATCGGCTAGGCGCTCTTTCAGGGAAACGGAGGCTCGTTCCCCCTTAGCGCACTTGATGGCCTCCTGAAAAGACTTCGATTCGAGGATCTGAAAGCCAATAGGTGACTCATTGCCCGAGGAGTCAAAAATCACGCCCTCCTGCTCGAAGGCATGGCTCATTTCATGACCCAACACAGCTCCCACAAGGCTCTCCTGGAAGATGGGATGCTGGCGGTGATCGAACAGGGGAAACTGCAGGAATTCCATTGGCACGGTGATGGTGTTCCTTTCGTTTTCATAGAAGGGAGAGGTGCGGGCCTTGACCACATTATCGTTGACGTAGTAACGCCGGAGATCTAGCCTAGCGTCCGGCTGCAGGAGTCCCGCGTGCTGGAGGCGGGTTCGCAGTGCCAGGGCCTCAAGAACGTTTTCCAGGAAAGTGGAATCCTTGAAATCGGCACTCTCATAGTGAGTGTTATAAAACGCGGGCGCCTTCTCCTCCGGCAGGTTACCAACCTTCAGCCGCATTCCCTCTAATTTCGCTTGAAGGTAGGCCAACATCGTGGCGCTGAGCTCTAGACGATTTGCCTCCAAGTATTTCTTAAATGTGGCCTTCAACCTGGCGAAGATCTCTTGCAGTCGACGGGTGTCCTGCTCCCGGCTTTGATACACAAAGCGATCGTAAAGGTAATTCATGCCCAGCGGAAGGATGGCACGCATGTGGTGAATGCAGGACTTGGGATTGCGATTCCTAGGCGCGGCTTCTTGGAGGACAACCAAGTGGTGTACTCTTGCATATTCCTTATAATCCTCAAAGTTTACGAACTCCAGAAGCTGAACCAATTCCCGAAAATACTCCACGTTGCTGACCTCGAAGATGAGGTTATTGAAAAGAGGCGAGTGCCTGCTTACCTCGAATAGGTCACTGAGGATCTCTGCCCAGGAAAGATGGGGAATTTTCTCGAACATTTCTGTGTAGGTCCATGTGTACACAGTGGGCTCGTCCCCGCGATGCTTATCCTGCAGCTCCTGCAAGTCCCTGATAAAATGAGTCAGATTATCCTTACTTTTGTACTTGTTTTGAGGGTTTTCTATAATCTGCAGGGCTCTGAGCATCCTATATCGGGCACTTGGCTCGGGCATTGACAACTGGATAACACGACGTGTGGAATCATTGGCGGCCACATCCGCCCGCTCATCGAAGGCTATGCCAAGGGGGCCCGTACTGGCCCTTGCCCAACGTTTGATTGTCTCTGGAGGATCTGTTGGAGTCCATTGTTCCTTATCGCCGGTGCAGGACTTGTAATACGATCTCATTTGGTGGACGAGTTTCGGTGCCTGGGTATCATTAGCTCCCAAATCGCTCTCCATGAACTCCACCAGGGCGGTGGCAAACTGGTCTTCGACCCACTCAAAGTTATCCACATATTTGGAGGCTGGAGTATTGTTGTTGGCGAAACCACCACAGGCAAAGCTCCAGAAATCCGTGCAAGGCGATGCTGTTTTGTTGAGATTCTGATGGATCTGGCTAGCAGTGGCCCTATTGATATCCACATCGGCTTCGATGGAAGCCACCAGGGTGAGAACGAGGCAAAAGCCCAGAAAAAGTGCACTTTGCATGTTTGTATGCCAGATCGGAACTGAAATAAAGTTTATAATTGCGCAGCTTATCGCTACGCCCGAGTCAGAGCTTGGAACACCTATGATGAGAGAGCTTGCTGGCTGGGAACTGATAACTCGGCCCAGAGCTTTCCGTGAATAAAGAGAAGCTAAGAAAAAAACAGGTAATTGTCATTGGACTGGGACTACCCCAACTTAATTAATACTTTTAATTAACCAACGATCCCAATAATAGTCGTTCACTTGTTGAACTATTGCTTCTCTTCTTTGCTTCTTTTAGCTGGATCTGCTTTTTGAGGGGCTTGCCTTTCAAAACGGGAGCCCCGACTTTCTTTCTGCGGCCCTACCGGGCTTAAGAAGGTTAAACGCTAAATTTTAATTTGATTTTAAAAAGACGACGAGTGCCCGCCATTTAACAGGCAAATTTAAACTGGAATCTAAAAAGACAATGGGTGCCCGCTATTTAAGTAAACTGCCAAAATTTAATTCGAAAATGTATAATGATAAGTTAACGGCCAATTTTGAATTTGAATTTAAAAAACGGTTAGTTCCCGCCCAGTTAGGTAGTTGAAGTCTACGCTAACCACAGAGTTGCATTTTAAGGTGGTTCGAAACTCGGAAAAAGTATAACAGTTTAGAACAGATCTTCGTCGTCCTCTGCTGCATTCTGTTCGCCTGGTGCATGAAATTCAGAAATTTAAGAATTTGTACTGAAAATGGGAGGATTCAAGCCTCGTTTTTACCTACAACAACAACTGCAACTCTTTTACAACAAAAACAACTATTAAAACAACAAAATAAAAATTAAATATATTAATTTAACCGTTAAATTTAAATTCGAATTCAAAATGACAAGTTTCCGCCAAATAAGATAACCGTCAAATTTAAATTCGAATTTATAATGACGATAAGTGTCCGTTAATTAAGTTAACCGCCCAATTTGAATATTATTTGAAAACGAAAATAAGTTTCGGTCAAATTCGTTAACGGCCACTTTTGAATTTGAATTTGAATTTAAAAAGACGGTTAGTGGCCGCCCAGTTATAATGGTTGCGCTAACCACAGAGTTGCATTTTAAGGTGGTGGTTCGAAACTCGGATAAAGTATAACAGTTTATAACAGATCTTCTTCACCCTCTGCTGATTCTGTTCGCCTGGTGCCTGAAATCCAAAAATTGAAGAATTTGTACTGAAAATGGGAGGATTGAAGCCTCCTTTTTGCCTACAACAACAACTGCAACTCTTTTACAACAAAAACAACTATTAAAACAATAAAATAAAAATTAAATATATTAATTTGACCTCCAAATTTAAATTTAAATTTAAAGTGACAAGTTTCCGCCAAAAAAGACTCCCGTCATATTTAAATTCGAATTAATAAACACGATAAGTGTCCGTTAATTAAGTTAACTGCTTAATCTGTATTTTATTTTAAATACACATCAAGTTTTCCGTCAACTACTGACTGCAAGAGTATAATAACTATGATCTTAAAGCACCGAAAACCCGAATGTAGAGTTTGCTGGTTGCGAACTGATAACTCAGCGCAGAGCCTTCCGTGAATAAGTAGAACAAACGCGTTTAGTGACTATATTAAGGCGAGCTTAACATTTATTGTTAATATCGAATGTTTATTACAACAATATTTTATTTATACATCGAATTTAAGCTAAGAAAGCTGTCAATATAAAACAAGTTAATAGTAATCGCCTGGGGACTACCCCAACTTAATTTCTACTCCTAATTACACTAGGATCCTAAGGTTCACTTCTTGAACTTCTGCTTCTTTCCCGCTTTCCCGCCCGCCTTCGATGTCTTCTGCTGTCCAATCTGCTTCTTCTTCAACTTGTTCTGCTTTTTGATGGGTTTGCCTTCCAGCAATGGCGCATCTTTGTCTCCGTGTGGTGTCTTGACTGGCTTCTTCGGCATGTATGGAGTGTTGGGTGGCTTAACCCAGAGTTTCTTGTCCTCAGGTGTGGCTGGTGAAGCGCTACCATTTACCGTTGGCTTGGGAACTTTGGATGGTGACTCGGATTTCTGATCTTTCTGGTCCACTTTTCCGGCTTTCTTCTTAGGCGACTTCCCTTCTGTTTTTGGAGAAGCTCCATTACCATTGGATTGAGCCACTTTGGCCAGTGGGTCGCTCCAACGTACTTTTTTTTCCTGCGGCTTTTCTGGCTTTGGTTTCTTGGGCGTCTTGACGGGCTGTTCGAACACCTTGGCTACGTACTTCGTTTTACTCTCCTCCAACTTCTTCTTCTTCAGATCCCGCTCGACATCTGTGAGACTAGGCTTGCCGGCACGCTTGCCCAATAGCTTGCGGGGAGACTCTCCGTCACCCTTTGCCGTCTCCTTTTCTGTTTCCGCTTCAGTTGCGACCTCAGTAGTGGAGGTCGCTGCTTCTGCTTCGATGGCGGCGTCCAGCTGCTTTTCATCCTCCTCCTGCTGCTCCTTGGTCAGCGGTATTGTGTTGGAGAACTTCTTCAGCTTGGCCACGTAGAAGCCATCCATGTTGTGGGTGTGCGGATAGTAGCGCTTGGTGAGGTTCAAGCTGGGATGGAAGCGGTGCTGGCGGAATTTCGTAAAGCCCTCGACGCCAAAGTCTAGGCCAGTGGGCACCAGCTTAACGTTGCGCTTCTTAAGCGCGTAATCGATGACCCACTCATTCTCCTCCGGCAGCACGGAGCAGGTCGAGTATACGATAATGCCACCGGTAGACGATTTTGCGTCCACACAATCAATGGCCGAAAGCAGGAGTTTGCGCTGCAAGTTGTAACACCTCTGGACATCCACCTCCGACTTGGTGGTCTTCACACTGGGATCCTTGGAAACCACGCCAGTGCCGGTGCACGGAGCGTCAAGGAGGACGCGATCGAAGCCAGTCATAATGTTCTTGAACTTGGTGCCATCCTCGCAGCTGACGATCGCATTCACAATGCCCAAGCGATGAAAATTGGCCTGAACTGCCTTGACGCGATCCCGATTGAAGTCGTTGGCGAACAGCGTTCCCGTGTTCTTCATGATCGAAGCAATGTGCGATCCCTTGCCACCAGGGGCCGAGCACATGTCCAGGATACGTTCGTTTTCCTGCGGACCGAGCGCCATTACCGGCAGCAGCGAGGAGGCGCCCTGGCACATGTAGTGACCAGCCAAGTACTCCGGAGTGGCACCAAGCGGCACCTGCGAGTTGAAGACGACTAATCCCACCTTTGTCCACTTGCCCAGAGGATCTAGATTCACGCCACGATTAATCAGAGCTGCGGCCAAGTCGCGACGCCGTGTCTTCAGCGTGTTGGTGCGGATGGTAAGTGGACGGGCCACCTGAAAAGTATGAATAAAAATATTAAAAAAAAGGTTAAAGAGCTGCCTTGCAGGTTGACGCACCTCCGAGGCCTCGAGGTACTCCATTAGTTCGGTTAGCGGGAACATGTCCATCAGCTTCTCCATCAAAAACTCATTGTAGCTGTAGTAGAGGCACAAATCCTGGCGCAGCAGCTCAATGTATTCGCCGCGAGAACGTTCGGCCTGACGATATTTCTTGAAATCAGACAGCACCAAGGTAACATCTTTAATGCGCTGCTGCACCTGCTGCAGGGTGAGATCCTCGGCCTTCTCGTCCTCGTTGGGCAGCTGGAACACATCCTGATGATCGACAGTCATCTGCATTTCCTCGTCGGCCAGCTGGGCCTCCTTGGCCTCACGCTTCTTAAGCTTTTTGTTGGCGCGCTCAATGGGCAGCTTGTCGTCGTCGTCATCATCATCGTCGGTGTCGTCCTCATCGCTTTCTGCCTCGCCTGCATCCTCGTCCCCGGAAATGTCAAAGTCATCGTCCGAGTTGGCCTCATCGTCGGAGAGATCGGCCAGTTTGCCCACCTGAGCGGTGTCTTCATCGGAATCCTCCTCTTCTTCTTCATCGGAATCCTCCTCGTCTTCTTCATCTTCTTCCTGGTCTTCCTCGGCGGATTCATCGAGACCGTTTTCCTCCTCAGAGTCTTCTTCCAATCCCTCATCATCCTCTTCCTCCTCAGACTCGGTCTCTGGCAACTTTTTCCCCTTTTTGGGTTTCAGCCAAGCATCGTTGTCGTCTGTGAAGCCCTTGGGAGCTGCAGATTTTGTGTTTGTGGATGCCGGCACCAGCTGTGGCACTTCCTCGTCGGAGGAAGCCTCTTCGGCGGCCTTTACCTCTTCCTCCGGCTCGCTGTCACTGTTGTATGCCGTTTTGCGTCGGACTTGTGGCTGCTTGTTGGCACCCTTGGCCCGCTTTTCCTGTAGCTTTGCCTTCTGGACTACTTTCTTTTGCTCCCGCTTGACGAAACGTTGCTTTTGACGATGGGAGAGCTTCTTATCCTCCTCTTCCATGGGAGCTGTCAAGGGACGCTTTTGAATTTAATACCCGGCACAGTCAGTGAGGAACTTTCTTGGCCACTTACCAAAGGATTTCTTGCGAAAGACGGGCGGTCCTTGCTTGCGCGCTTTGCGGCCAGGTCCCTTTTTTGGTTTTTCATTATATTCAGCCTTGCGACCCATATTGTTAACTTAATTTAAATGTTTTAGTAGCTGATATAAAAACGTGAGAATTTACTCCACGTGCGCTACTCAAAAGCAGGGTTGCCAAAAGAAAATTTGACTTTCTCCCTAAAAAATCTCAAAATGTTTAAATTTCACCCTAAAAAATCCGAAATTCAAAAATTCGCCCATCACTATTGCGATATTTTTGTTTGATGTTTACGAGTGCTGCCAACTTGCCTTAAAAGACTTTAATAATAACAATGTATTGGTATTTGGACCTTTTAAAACGTTTATTACTTTCACTTAGTAATTCGTACTGCTTTAAATTTCTTAACTGACTTAAATTTTGAAGCCCAAGTTAAAGATGGCTTACAATTTGAAATTTTAATTCCGTTACAAGGAACGTTGAGGTGGTGTTTTTGAAGGCACGAGTAACGGTCATACTGAAGGTTCAAACAACTGCGCCTTTTTGTAATATTTTTTGCAAATCATGGCTTACCTGGATAAAATTGCCGAATTCAAGTGCTGGGCCACTAGGCTGGGCTGTCCGCCCTCTGCCCTGCCCATCGACGATGGCTTGGGAAGGTAAAAGCTTGCTGAAATGCATTAAATCCACTTTCTGATTGAAAACAAACCTTTAATTCCGCAAAGGATCTTCAAGTCGGGCTCCAGTCTTCTTCTGAGCCAGCTGCAGGCGCGGATCCATCCGCAGGAGGTAGTGCGAGAGCTGCGCGAAAACCTACTGATCGCTCAAGTGGCCCGATACAAGGACAAGGTTGTGCCGCTGGCTTCCCGCAGCTTCCAGCCGCCAGAGCTGCAACGATATCAGCAGATGCAGCAGCTGAAGAAGCAGAAGCAGAAGGCGGACCAGCAGTTGGCGGATGCCCGAAAGGAATACCAGAGACTAGCCGCCAGTGTCAAGACCAAGAGTGGGTATTTTCTGCTAAGCAATCGAAGAATATCCTTGAATTTACTCTCCCCCCGCAGACATTCAAACCATCAATGCCACGAACCGGCAGCAACTCCTGGAGGTCAAATGCAATATCCTTAAGCTTAAGCTGGAGTCGCTAAACAGGAGTTGCGAGGAGGAGCAGAAGACCAAAGCCCAGATCCTGGCCACCACGCCAGTGGTGTTAAATGCAAGGAACGCCAGCGAGAAGCAAGCGGCTCGCGTGGTTGAAGCGGCTCTCAAGAAGTTGGAGAACTTCTACGGGATGTGCGACGAGGACACCAACGCTCACACCCTGGCGGAGGTCAAACGGCAGCTGTGGGATGAGATGCGCACCATCTTTGCGGACACACCCAACTCTACGCTGCTGAATGTCATCATGAAGATCAAGGTCGAGCAGCTGCAGCACATAATGCAGCTCAATGAAGCCCGGGACAACCCGACAATGGGCAAACCTCAACTCAATAGCTACGAAGTGAAGCTTTTGAAGACTAAGGCCGATATGCTGGGACTGGCTGCGAAATCTCTGTCCGCCCACAAGGAGCTGGAGGTGCGGGAGGCGCGCTTCTGCCAGGAGTATGAGAACTTCGTGGTCGAACTGCAGCAGAAGGTGCACAGCTTTAATGGCATCGATGGCGACTCTGAGGAAGCAGTGGCCGCCGATGAGCTGATTATGAACTATCTTGTCCAGTACAATTTGCGCAACTTCAATCGCGCCCAGAACGACTTCTTGCGCGAGCAAATTGAGCAGCTGCGACAAGAACTGGACGCCGGGAGCAGCCAGCTGGAGAGCCACGACCTAAAGCTCGGCTCCGTGAAGCAGGTGTACGGCGACATCAACGCCTCGATCAATCGCATTCAACAGGATATGGTGCAGCTGTCGCAGATCAAGGACAAGATCGTCTTCTCCCGCAACATGATGAAGAATCTGCTGGACGATATGCAGGCCACTGCACAGAAGCAGACCGCCAAGTCGCAGCTGATGAGCACCAAGCTGAAGGTTAGCAACATGTCAATGCTGGGCGTCGAGAGTTTCTGCCTGGCCAACGACAGCGTCTTCTCCAGCACTAAAATGGAGCTCGATTGCACTGCCAATATTATGAACTCATCAATGCATCGCAGCTTTGATCACAAGACCCTGATGCCGGGAGCCGGCGATTTCACAGTCCTCATGCCACAATCCAGCGCCACAGTGCCCGCGCACCTTCTCGAACTCAACACCTTTGCGGAAATGCCACTGGAGAAGCTGAGCTGCCTGCCACGAGCCTGGTAAATGCAAGAGTATTTAAGGGAAACGAGAGAATTTCCAATTAATTAATATTTCTGGCTTTCAGCTCCTTCCTGCTGTCGGCCAATCCGCTTATCGTGGAGGGTCAGGAGCTGGCCTCCACCATTCAACTGGCTCCCGGCTATCTGCTGACACCCTTTGGCACCCTGCAGGAAGTCCGCAAACGTATTTTGTGGGCGTCGGCAATTGCCGAGCACACGTCTGACTTGAAATTGAATTTGGAGCCGTTAATTGGTAAGCTCAAACTCGGACATTTTGTCCTCATATCCGGCCAGACTGGAAAATAACCCAACCCTCCTGCGCACCCAGTTGATCCGCACGATTTGAGGCTAAAGGCGAGCCGCCAGCAGGACGAACTGGACCAATTGCTGGACAACATGCAGGCTATTGGGGTGAAAACCCACCTGCAGCGGGACAGGGCCGAGCGCATCTATCGCTTCCTGCTCAACAATCCGCTGCGGCGCTTTGTTCCGCCCAGCAAGCGGCACAATAATGGTTCCTTCACGGACTACGAGTCCGAGTTTAATCTCTACTATCGCATGGCCGTCAATGGTGGCTCGATGAGAGGTGCAAATCTCGATTAGGTTTAACTCATAATTGTTCTTATTGTTCTCAATTACAAACATATCCTCTATAAAACTAAATTCATTCTTTGTTCTAAACAAAAAGTAAAGGTTTTGTGCTTTGGTTTTTCAAATATTTTTATTGATTTTTTTGTTTGTTCATTTGTTTTTTTATCGTTGGTTTTTTTTAATCTTTTTTTCTTGAAATACAAAGTCGAAGTTGATTTTAATCGTCGTCTCGCAGCCACACAAAAACTTGGCTCAAAAATGTCTTGTCTTGTTTTTTAAAAGAATTTCGTATTGTGCTTAAGACCTAAGTAGAGAGATGTTTACAGATGTTTTTGCCTCGATTTAATGTAAGAGTTAGTACTATCTTTAGGGTTATTCGAGTTGTCACGAGAATACCTTATTTTTTATTAAATAAAAAATAAAATATCTAAGTGGAAACGGAATGCGGGAATGCTGTATATCGCGTGCTAAGTTTAAGGTATTTAAAACATATACAGTGCCAGATTGGAAAGCAAATCAGACGGGCTTTTAGGGATGTATATCAAGGGAGGGGTTTGATTTGATATATATCCCCACACAACATGCATCGATGCGCCTGGGTTGGAGTTCGGTTTGTAGGTGCTAATAAATTAGATCGATTCAAAGCCGTCCCCTTCTTTTTCACTTAGCATACTTCTTAACTTAAGACATAATATATTGGACGTAAGAGAACGGAAACGGAAACGGGAGCTACAACAGAACTGGAATTCCGGAATCATTTGAGACTTCTATTGCGCGGTTATAAGGTATTTCTATATATTATTCATGTTTATGTTTATGCATTCGAGGGCTGAGTGTGATGGATTGTTTTGTTTATTGGTTGGACTCGGAGAGTTGTTATTGGCTTATCTGGCGAAGATCAGCGCCGCCAGGATGCCCACCAGGGCGAACGAAGTGGCGGCCACTTCCTCGGCACCGGCATACGACGCCTGACCGCAGGCCGGCGGGCACACGGGGATGATGGTCTCGAAGAGATTGACGCGCGCCTCAGCCTCGCCAAAGCGATTGGTGGCCTTGCACACATAATCACCGTACTGACGCTTCTCAATGGTGATCACGCGCAGCGTCGAGTCGGAGTACTCGTCGGCGGTGGCGAAGTGAGAGATGCTGTAGTGCTGATTGTTGGCCAGCTGGATGTCATCCTTGGTCCAGACAATAGCCGGCGGTGGGTACGCCTCGATGTGGCACTCCAAATCCATGTCGTATTGCAGGGCCTGTCCCAGCCGGGGTCGGGGCACGGTGATCACGGGAGCAAACTCCACCTCCACATTCACATTACGACGATCACCCTTGCTCACGCCATTGTCGGCCACGCAGTAGTAGGTGCCGCGATCCTCCTTCTTCACCGACTTGATGCGCAGGATATTGCCGGAATAGGTGGCACTATCTGAAAGGGGATAGGATGGAGAGAGAAATACTTATTAGTTGGATGTCTAGATTATATATCTTTCATGTTAAATCAAATCTTTCATTTAATAATGACCCATATCCTCTATATAGAATTTATACCAACTCCTGCCTTTATAATGTCGTATAAATCACCACGAATAATTGCCCTTTTGAACTGCGGCGTAACAGTTTCCATTAACCAAAGAGTGGCAGCTTTAATGTGATCCGCTCCTAGGCGCGCGTTCATGTGCGAACACATTTATTCAATGGCAGTGGCGGCTATTAATGGAGCAGCTCTAAACGCTCTCCCCGGCCGGGGGCAGCTATTGTGTTTGTGCAGCGGGGAGCAGAGTCAAAAATCCGATTTTAATGAGCCAACACAAGGGGCACATCCGTTGGCACTTGCTGCGGGTGACCTTTTCCAGAGCAGTGTCCACGCCGTGTTCGCACAAAACAATGGCCACGTTAATGACCTCTAACAAGTAAACCATTTCGGGCCGAGCACTGCTCGCTCTGCTCGTTTTGCTCGTTGCCAACTAATTTTGAAAAATGTACGGAGTACGCCACTGCACTTAGGCATAAGTGCACGGAAGGATGGCCCAGGGAGTGGAAGGTAGCCGAGTCGAGTTGGGGCCACTGAAGCGTAAACGTGAATGGGAATAGGAACTGTGCAGTGCGAATGCAAAAAGCGAATTGCGAAAGGTGCTCCGGGTTCATAACCGGAAGTTGGCTCGGCTCAGCGGGCTAAATAGAGGGTGAGATGCAGGGGCAGCGAGTGCAATGAGCCTAGGGATCTGTTCCCTCTCATCCAAACACACACACACACTCCTCCTCGCTGCGTGTCTGTGGCTGCTCTTCAAACATTTGCCAAAACAATTCAGGCTCAAACAATTGACACAAACTACATGGGAGCAAAAAAATCCACAGAGAGAAAATATGTAGCTAATGAAGTTGGTTGTACTTTAATATTTTAGGTGTACAATTCTATTTTTATGTGAGTTTGTGGGGGTTAGATAAAAAATCTGCGGTTTGTAGGGTCGTTTTGGAAACTCAGATCTCGAAATGTCTTTATTTTGGTTTTCTTCTTGGTGAAACCAAAGTTAATACAAGCAAGAAAGCTAGGTTCCCGAATCCGAAGTTTCTTTATCCTTGCAGTTTGTAATTGAAACTTAAAATCATTAATTAGCAATGATCAAGAATATATATGCATTATGGGGTCGTAAGCGACTCCCTTACTGCGTTGGAGGCCTTTCAATAAAATAGCAACACCCTGCAAGGGTATGAAGCGTATCCTTACTTTATCTTTGGTAAGGATAACATGTTAATTTTCATAGATTTTGCTGCTCTAATCAACATTTCGCTCGGTGTTTGAAAAATGAATTGGCAAAAACCGGGGCAAAGTGGAAGCATCGGGAGGCAGCCAGGAGGGAGCATTGACCAAAACTCCGGAATGGCCTGAAAATATGTTTTATGCGAATTGCACACAAAATGCGGGCCACAGCGAGAGGGGGAAATACCATATTCGAGTGCGGCTTGTGCCTGCTCAACTGAAACATTTCAAATTAATTGCGCCTGGGAATCGAAGTAACACATTTCATTAAAATTGGATTGACAAAGTCCCCATACCCTCCTTCTCGCAATGCACTCCAAGAGCAAACAGTGTGATGCCAATGGGTTAAGGCGGAGTTGACGAGCTCAAATGGCATCTTGTCGTGATGCGGGCTTTCCATCCAACAAGGCAACAAACTCATTTCAATATTAGAAAAACAAACATCTAAGCATATGTATGTATGTATATATCCGAGAGGCAGACTTAAGAGACAGAGATCGGGAGGGGAATTGTTTTAATTAGTCCAAATGGAAAATGATTCACTTTGGATTACACACACAGAACGAGGCAGAGCGTTATGAGGGGCAGACATTTCTCTGAATTGGACAAGAATTGAAGATATAAAAGAAGGCGTTACTTGCATATTATAAGTGTAAGGCCTTAGGAATTTCGATGTTGTATACAAGTTATTTAAATTCTAGTTAATATCAATGACATTCTTGACATTCTTCTTTAGAATGATTACAACATAAAGAAAACGTTTTCCAAGCAAAAATACTTATAATCGTGGGATAAAGAAAAATGCAAATATTCATGAGAATTTATACACAACTCCGATAAAGGCGGGTACTTATGCATAAACATACCTCTAGAGAAGATTAAGACCTGGCACTATCAAAGTTAAGTAGGGGAAACCAACCAAATCCGCAAAATATTCTCAGAGCTACCGAAAACAAAGGCCATTCGCATCAATGAAAAAATATACACAGAGGTAAAGGTAGTAAAGGTTATTTCTTCGCTCTTTCCAGCTCTGGACAGCACGTTAAATTTGTTTGGTTTGTAAATTACGAGCGTTTACTGTGGCCATGTCAGCAGGAGGAGGAGAAGCAGCCTGGGCCTGGGCCTGGGTCCACGGAAACAGGTTCTTTCTCTATCTCTAGGTTCTGTTTCAGTTTCTGTTTCTGTTGCCTTTTCCCTTCAGCATTTACCTCTGACCAGTCCTCTCTCCAGTCCGATCGAAGCTAGAGTTATAGTTCACATGCAACCTACACTCAAATAACAAAATATAAAACTATTACCACTTTTTTTTACTATTTTGTATGCTCTTTTTGATGGACTGCTGCTTACTTACTGGACTGTGAAATGATATGCAAGTCAGGTAGGCAGAGTGGCTAGGAATTTCAGAGCTTCGTGTCGAGGAAAGTGGCAAATATTTAATTGCTAATTAGTTATGCGACGCAGACAGACAGAGAGAGAGAGAGAGCAGCTGCCTGTATCTTGAGTTCAAAACATTTCTCATTCTCTGGCTTTAATTAATGCAGAAATAATGCCTCGAATTGACTCCATACGACACTTTGCGAGGGTTCGAAATTCATGAACTAGAGCATAAAGTCATTGAAACAGAACACGCCAGAGGGGAAGATGAATGGCTGGGGCTGTGTTTGTTTGAGAATTCGAGATTATGTAAGAGTTCATGAATCGAAAACATTGTAATGGCTTCGAATTACACAAACCATACTCGTATATCACTCGCTAAACAAGCCCAAGGCAAAGGGGTTGGGTTTACGGTGTCCAAATATGTACTTCTAAACTCTATGATCTATTAGGCATCCGAATCTTGTAAAATAAGCGTAGAATATTGACAAATTAGGAGTGAATTCCAGTTCAATCAAACTAATGAGAGATGCCCGCATTGCAGGGATCCAACAAAAGATGTATAGTAGAGGAGAAGGCGAGGCGGAAATAGGGCCATCCTCCCCGATTCCCATATCATGCCAGCCATCATCCATCAACGCCGAATGGTGCCGAGTAATTTCAGTTACTAATGAGAGAATTAAAAACACTTTGCACCGGCCAACACAGGATGGATGATGACTCTGACTCTGACTGTGCAATCCCCGACAACTAATGAAAGGAAAACACAACCAGAAAGAGAACGAACCCAGGCTACAGAACAAGAAACATAAACAGAGCTCGAAGAGAGTGCAGGCAGGGCAGGAAAGATGGAAACTGAAAAGGTAATGAAAGCCCCGACAAAACAGTCAGGCGAGGCGAGGCGGGTCCACACATTTGTTTTAGGCCGGCTTCCTTCAAGGGAACCTGTCTGGGGCTCTCAGGCGAAATGAAAACAACGCTGCTAACGCAACAACACCCCGACCAGGTCCACGTCCTATCCTGTCCCTTGGGCAAACACAACCAGAGAGATAAATTGTCAGTTGAAGAAAAAGGAAAATTGTGCAAGGAAGAGAGGTGAGAATTGGGTTCCTGCCGGGGAGTGGGAGCGGGAGGAGGTGCGAAGTGCAGGTAGATCGGGCCGGGTCTGAAAGGATGCACCAGCTCCTTTGTGCTCCAGAGGAAATGGAAAATGCCTGGGAAAAAGCAGCAGCACCAAATGGAAACAGGTGCACCGAGCACGAGTACGAGCAGGAGGTGTAGGTGTAGTGACCCGATGAGGTCTAGGTCTTGGCGCTTGGGTGACTTTTTAGCGTTAAATGCATCAAGAAGAGCGCTCGCTCGGAAAATTTGTGACCCTTCCAGAAGGTGGAAAGGGTTGCTACTCGTCATTTTTCATAAACTACTTAAAGGGACAAACGCGCCGCCATTTTGTGGCGCAACGAAACAACCACCGAAGGCAGGACCAGGACGCGGACACGGACACGGACAGGGACTGGGACTGGGAACCCGGGGATAGACCAAAACGACGTGCATGCAAAAAATATGCGCACCAATCACAGCAGCAGAGACGCCGCCCTTTCTCTCCCCTCGGAAAAACGTGTGACGAACGGCGAACTAACCGAAATAACATTGATGCCGCCGGAGCAGCGCTTTCCCTTTCCCAGGAAGTCTAGGTCTCGTCCTGCGGCCATATTTGTTTTTTTCTCCGCATTCAATTTCCTGCAATTTGGCGGCAAACTCGTCTTCCTGCCCGGGAAAAGCTGCCTCTGGAGCTCTTCAAATGTCAACTGAGAGTCTAGTCGAGTCCAAGGTTCTATGAACCGAACGTTGCCATGTGGAAATTATGAATGTTAATGCAGCACGTCAACAATGTGTGACTCATCATAATTTAAAACACGGACTGGCAAGGGCAGTGGCAGTGGCAGTGGCAGAAGCCGGAGCCAAATACCGAAGCGGGTGCGCTTTTAATGACGCTCCGCATTATTTGCGCCCGCTGCACACACTTCCCAGGCCTAAACCCAAGCCAAACCCAAGCCCGAACCCATACCCCCAACGAATGGAAAACCCAGGCACAGCAGCAGCCACCCGACATATCATCGCTCCGGGGCATGTCACAGATGGGTCATGTTTCTCCTTCCTCTCTGGAGTTCGTTGGTTTGGCAGAGAAATCCAATTAAAAAAGTGCACACAGTGTTTTGATTCTAACACGATTTTCACTTTTTCCTCTCGTTTGGAAAACGTTTTTTCCATTGGGGTTTGATTTGATTGTCATTTGTACGCCTGAAGTGTACAGTTTCTAGATTTTTTACAATCCCAAAAAAATGTAGTTCAATATGTTTGTGCGTATAACAAAATTCAGGTAAAATGCCTGGACAGAAGTTGAGTTGCTTGTTTTATCAAGTCGAAATATGGGTTTGTCATAAATTAAGCCAAACCATTTTTTAATTTAATTTAAATTTACCAGCTCTGCTTATACAAAAGTCAATTAACGTTCCTTGGGTTATGGAGTCAATTGAAAAATGTTTCTTGAAGGAATCGGGTTATTGACTGTCAAACTGTTTAAATTTGCTTTTACCACGAGAAGTTAAGTAATTGTTTTTAATTACTGTCTGTTTCTGGAGTTGTGACTAGCTTTTCTATACACTTTTCTAATTTTAAACCAAGTAAAGCTGTTTTCCAGCCCAGTAGCCAAGTGTTTCGAGTTGATTAAGCCCGAGATGATGGGTATACCCTACTGCTACTCACATTGATTGCCCAGGAACACCTGGTATATACTGCGTCAGAGGCTTCTGCAGTTCCTCCACTCCACTCCGCCTGTGTGGAAAAATTGCATGCCTTTGCAAATTTGTCGCCTCTTCCTGTTTTGTCACCCAAACTCATCAAGGAACATCAACATGAACCGGGGGCTTCGCTCGGCGCACACACAGCTCCGAACGTATATATCGAGCATATAACAAGCTCTTGAGACATGTGAATGCACCCACTTTGGTGGGTAACGCTTCGCCTTTGCCTTCGCCTTGAAACCGCACAGAATGTGACATGGAGCAGCCACCACCCTGAGCAAGGCCACCCACCTCCACCTCCACCTCCACCTCCATCGGCAGATGCAGAGGAAGAACCAGGAACCACCCACCGACAGACAAAGCCACAGACGCTGTGTGTTGTTGACTTTTCAAAAGTGATTTTCTCCGTCGAGTAGTACATTATAGCTGGCCGAGAGTTATGCCGCCTGGCATGCCATTTATTGGATTACACTCCACTCCACTCTGCTGCCCTTCCCTTCCCGGGGAAACTCAATTGCAGACGAGTGCAGAGACTGTACTTGCCGGCGAGCGAAGAGACTCATAAATCAGGGATTGGATTGAAAAGAAAACTATTAAAATCGCAATTATGCCAAAAAAAGAAATGGATAAGCTGCCGGAGAAAGAACGCTGACCGACGTAAATCCCTTGTGAGCCGAGTGCCTAAATAAATATTGGCAAAGTCCCAGGACAAAAAAGGGACAGGAGCAGGAGGGGTGGCTTCGGTTTGGGCTTGGAGCGAAAGCCGCGTGTCCTTTGTGTGAGAAAGTGAGTGTGATAAGGATTAAAAAGCCGGTCTGCTGCCGTTGAAGGTGAAACATGCAGCTAAAAGTGCTAAACAAATAGGGAAATTGCCACCACACACAGAGACAGAGGAAATGTATTCAAATTGTGAAAGGATTCTTTAATACACGGCAAGAAATTGTGTTAATTGAAGGATATTAAATTATATTTTACTGGTTATTACTTATAAACATAGCTGTATATCTATTGATAGATAATATTCCTTTTCCGGGCATTCGATTAGTTTATGGAAAATGGTAGGAAACTGGGATGATTTAGCTGGCCATTGGAGCTATTAACTAACAAGTTATTACTTCAGGCCGAGTAACTGCCACTAAGGGCTGTTATTCTACCGACTCTCTGCATTTTGTTGGCTGACTGAAAGCCGCCAGTTGGCGGTTCATGGCGTTCCATGTTGACCAAGTGGTCGTTGCCCCAGCAACCAACATTTACAAACAGGTTTTTGCCACACCGCGTACGTACGTCATTGGCGTTTATCGTTCCCGTTCTCGTTATGCCGCTTATGCTTTCTGCCTTTTGCTACTGCTTTTGCTTTTGACTTTGCAATTGCCATAAACAATGCAGGCAAGCTTCCAACAGGAAGAGGAAACAGCAGCAGCAGCAGCAGGACAAACAAATAATCATCAAAGGACTTGGACGCTCACTCCTCTAATTGCGAGTGTGCCAAACCTAATTGCTTGCAAATATTCGCCCCAGCTGCCTCCCCTCTGAAATGCAAGGAATGTTTTTCATTATAAATCAACGAAAAATCGAGGGGTAACTAATTCCCTGCACGGCCTGTTGAGATCTCGAGTTGAGCATCAATTGCGCATCGAAATGTTTGTACTCCGAGGAGAGAGTGAATATTATAAACATTAACATTTTGCACCCTTCCTTAGCGTTTGATGGCGAAATTGGAATACTTGAGAGATCACGCTCACTTGAGTCTAATTCGCAATTTGCCAGAGCAAACGCAATTTGCATGAAAGGTTAATCAAGCTCTTTAAGCGGGGAGTCCAAGTACCAAAGTACCCGGACCCTCAGAGTCCATATAGAGAGTGTGTGCAGACACCCAGAAGTGATCCCGAGCGAGTGTACTCGCATAATTGAACAATTAAAGTTAATTTAGCCTGATCCTCGCGATCAGAGATCCCTCCTCGATCAGATAAGTATCTGAAAGATGCCTGGCTTCCGGCTCTGTCTGAAAAGAGAGAATCAGACAACAATAACCCAGATGTGGACAGCTGTCGTCGTCGCCGGTCGAGATAGAAGATTCAGCAAAAAATGGAAATTCAATTTTTGCTTTCTTTGCACAAACACTCTGTGGGGCCGGGCCAAGGTGAGGTTTATTATGACAGCCTAGCATATGCATATGCATATATGCCCCATAGATAGCTTCCAGGTGAGCCAGGTGCATGTCTGTGTTTGTTCAATGGCCATTGAGTGGCGTAAAAAACCAATCGATTTGCCTGGCAACGCACAAATTGGCATGGACATGGGTCGCGGTGTCGACACCCTGCCAAAAACGGAAGTCTATGCTTAGGGAAGGGGATTCCTCAACCCTGGGCGGGACCAGAGCTAGGGTTAGGGGTTGCTTAGAAGAGGGATCCCGAACCCGATCCCGAACCGCTCGCGGCTTGTTTGTTTGCATCTCTTACATTGTACTCGCCCCGGGAAGCGGCCTTTGTTTGGGTTACCTTTTTAGCTTGTAATTTATATATTTTGTATACTTCGATTGTATTTTGCCGGCTATCAAAATAAGAATTATATGTAGCCGAGTGGCGGAGGGCAGGGTAAGGGGTTCAGTTTGGTTACGGGGTTTCCAGGCGACGCCAGGCCCAGGCACAACCGAGCCCATTTGCCATGCTCTCTCAGGATGCCTTTGTTTGCATATGTTTGCCCACCCGCCCCGCTGCCCTGCCCTCCTCCTGCTCGTTTCAGTTTTTTGTATTTTTCATTTCGTTTCGTTTTTTATGCAGTCGGGAGGAGGCAAAAAGCCCAAAGCCCAGACCGTGTCTGATGTGTAAGAAAACAGCCCTCTCGCCCTGCTGCTACTGCTGCATTTGCACCGGGTGAAGCCAGGTTTGTGAGTTGTTTACGCCCGAACTCCGACTCCGTCTCCGGCTCTTGCTCTTGCTCCTAGTAGAGTTGTTCCCGGAGACCATCAAACGGTCCGTGGAACGTTTTCAAGTTGCGGAAGCAATTGCGCGTGCTGAAGTTGTCGAATGCCTCGAAAACTCGAATGGGAAATGGTGAAATGCTGCCACAGCACAAAGGCTCATGGAGTTGGGAGTTGCAACTGCGGAGAGCCCCTGGAAAACCCTCCTCTGGAAACCCCTTATCCCAGGGCATTTGACTCGGTTCGTTGGCGCATTTCAAAGCCCCGTGTGGGTCCGTCAGAGTTTGTTTGCTTAAGCGCTTTAAATTAGAGCGTAAAAAAGTGTGAAACTCCACGCGTGAAACTCCTGGCAAATACTGGACCCGACCCTCTGTTCCTGATTTATGGCGAAAGGGAGTAAAGCCTTTTCTGGACTGCCGTCGAGCGTGTCCAACCTATTGCGGTTCGGGTTTTATAGTATTTTAAGCGGACCACGCCTCGGCCATAGAAGGCAACCTCAATGTCGCGGCAATTAAAGATTGCACAAGATACAAGTTCTGGGACCGAACTAGCTTACAGATACAGTATCTGCGAGTGGATCCAAGGGAGCTGAAGGGTAGTACACAGGGTGTGGTGTCTGTTCTAGGTAGTGGTAGTCATCCATCGGATTAGTTTCACTAATTGCTTTTCGACGGTCGTTCAAATGACGCTGCAATCTCGTTAAGGGATTCCATTATGGCCGCCGCCCGAGGGTCAGAGTTCAGGTAGGGATCAATGTTGCAGCAGCACCTGTACGGGATTAACCTTAAGTGAAGGTTCTACTCGCAACTCTCTACCTGTGCACCAAATTATTTTATTGTTTTATTAGCTTTTCCCTCTTAAACATGAAAATTCGGAGAGGACAAAGGAAAACAAACGAAACTGAAGATAACATTTGCACTTGCCTGGCCTGTCCGGGGTATTTCCAAGGAAAACATGGAGGAGGTGTTTGGAAATTTGTAAATTTTGGGTGGAAAACAGGGAAAAGATAAAAGGCAATACATCTTTTGTTGCAAATATTAAGAAAAATAATAGAAGAATGGAAGAAAATAAGGGGAAGAAAATAGTAAAGATATTTGCACTTGTGCTTAGGGGAATTCCGAAAAAACATTGCACTTTGTTTTATAGATAGAAATAATGCATCGCAAGCATTTCACATTTTTCTTAAAAGGTTTAAGAAAATAAAGAACGTATAAAAACCTTTTAGTGAGATTGAATATTCTTAAAATTGGTATTTGATTAGGCCGTTTTTTCGTTTCTTGGGGTAAAAAGGTAAGCAAAGGGTTGAAATTGCGCATTTAACCCAAAAAATAAACAGTTTATATAACAAGAAATAAGATTCTTTTTAAATTTGCAAAAAAGTAAACAAAAGCTGGAAATACCATAAAAAGAAAGCGTGCCGAGTGAGGCCAAGAAAAATCAATCTGCTATTTCAAAACTCATGGCCCTTGGACGACAGGTGGCGGGGTTGGAAAAAATGTTACAATAAAAAGAAGCGGAAAAGAAAAACTTAAAAAGGGGAAAAGCTAGCAGCCGCTTAGAGGCCCAACAATGCTAAATAAACAAAGCTGAGGTGACGCCTGAGTGAGTCACGGTCACCACCACCACGGGAACCAGTGCACACACCTTGTAGCCAAAGCTAATGCCAAAGCGGGACGGACAGTGAGACGTGCTTGGGGCTCCAACTGGGGGACTGAGAGCCGAGAGACCGAGAAACCGAGAGACCGAGAAACCGAGAGACCGAGAAACCGAGAGAGAGCCAAAGAACAGCGCCCTAACAAATCGTAAGTTAACTCGAAACCACTGCCCTCCCTCCAAAAATTCCACAATAATAAATAGCAAAAATATATTAAAGACCAGGACTCACCCGTTGGCAGGATGGCGTTGTTCTCGCGACGCCAGGTGATGGTGGGCGTGGGATAGCCGCTGGCATAGCACTCCATCTGGACGCTGCTACCCTCGCTGGCCACGATCGACTGCGTGGAATTGTCCGAGATGACGGGCGGGCGACGCACCGAGAGCTTCACCTCGGCGCTCACTTTGTGCACCGTGGAGATGACCACTTGGCAGGTGTAGGTGCCCGCATCGGTCTCCTGGATATCCTTGATCTGCAGCTTGTACGTGGACGAGTTTGGATCGTAGCGCAGGGAGAATCGCGAATCCTTGATCACCAGCGTCGATCCAGTGGAGAGGAAGACGGGATCGCTGTCGGTCTTCAGGAAGAGCACATTGTACTCCTTGGCGTACTGGACGGAGCAGTCGAACTCGACGGTGCCGCCAATGTCCTTGATCTGCTCCTGTGTGATGTACGAGATGGTGGGCGTGCGCTGGGCCGCCGCGCCCTGGAGCAGGGCCAGAAGCAGGGCGCTCCACACGCAGCCTAGTAGGTTCTTTGGGCGCCACATCTCGTCGTCTCTGAAGATCTGTAGCTTAGCTAAGCGAAGCAGCAGCAGCACCACACCCTGAATAACGCGCGGTATACGAGATATATAATTTCTCAAGACCTTTCAGCTGCGCAAAGCTGCGCTCCAAAAGTCTGAGAAAAGTCGAGGGAGAGTGGAGAGCGTCTCCAAAAACTGGTATGGCTGTTTCTTTCGCTTGCACTGCTAACGTGGATGCTGGCGGCGCGGCCCCACACTTGTCGACTCGCTCTAAGCTGGTTTCAGACTCTGCTCTCTCTCTTACACTTATTCTCTCGACGATCAGTCACGAGCTTTTGGCCAAGACGGAAGAAGCGCGACGAAACAACAACTGCACAGTTCGAATGTCGGAAAGCGAATAACTGCCACTCTAGTGCAGGCGCTTTAACCTCGGCTTTGAAAAGTGCGCGTTACAGCTGTAAAAACATCGATAGTACTATCGATAGTATATTTTTCCACCATCGATATATCGCGTTGTAAGTTTTATAGGGCTGCCGAATATTTTTAAAATATCGTATCGATGATATTTTTGATATTAAAAAATATCTAGCCAAAAATAGCTACAAATCAAGAATTTAATAGTCCGAAAATTGTTAAATTCGTTTAAAAAGTATAAATTAGAAGAGAAAACATTAAACTTGCTATTTGCAGCTTTATTTTGAGTATTTGTGGCTGTTTTATTATTTATTTCGAGTCTGTTATAGCTTTTTTTCTCACAAGTTCGATGTTCGAACTCGGCGCAACCGTATGGGATGGGAAAATATCGATATATCGAGTTCAAGCGATATAACGCTACATATCGATTGTTGATATATCGTAATTGCGTAATTGCGGTCCGGCAGGACTGGTCGCGTATGAATGAAGACTCTGGCAACGCTGGTCTCGGTATGAAAAATATGGTAAAACCGAAACGACAGACTTTTCGTTCATGAGCATCCAATGCTGCCCATGTTGCTGCGAAACGGGAAAAATATTGGCGCGGAGTTTGAAGATTAGGTCTTGGGGAGTTGATTAAAATTCAAATTAACTTCGTTTACAATCTGTACTCAAATAATAAAATCGGTCTTATAATTTTCACATAATTCATATTTAAATTCAAAACACCTTGCCATTTTGTGATTGTTTAAAATGCATTTTTATTTAGTTTTTCTCTTTTGTAATATTCTTCAGTAGTTATTTATGTATACGTTCTATATAAATGTCGGATTCTCTCTATATCTCGTCGTGCTCTATATGCATTTACGATTATATGGTATAACTTTTGCGGTATGAATGCATATTATAAATGGAGATTAAGTATAAATCGAAACGTAGCGAACGTTTTAGTTTTTAGTGTTTAACATTGGGTTTGCTTTTGTTTTTCCATTTCTTTACTGTGGCTCAAATAGTTTTTACTTAATTTTTCTTTTTGTGTTGGCTTCAATCGTATCTCAAAGTGTGTGTATATATGTTTTAGCGTTTAGAGCTGGAAAAGCATCGATATAAAAACGTTGAAAAGCCCGATGCTCTTCCAGCCCTAATTTAGAATTTGATTTTCCGTTCTCTCAACAAGTTTTAGTTTAAGTTTAAGTACATATTGTAAATGTCTATATCGTATTTGTATTACGCATTACTCGTACGTGTTTGATTTTCGGTTGTAGTTAAGTTTTGCTGGTAATAAATAAGCGCGGGGGGCGCGCGGACTTAAAAATCTAAAAGCCGAGAAGTACAGAGTCGTAGAAACCTAAAATTAAAACGCCATACATCTCTCTTATTGCCCATTAGCAGTACCTTCATGTACGTATCTTGAAGTGTTCAACGAGATTCAAAATGTTTGCAGTGCCACTGCAAGTCTTGTGTATTCATATTCTTTGCTTCAGTAAAATAATCATATATCCCGAGAGATGAAATCTACGGCTACGGCTCCGTAAAATAATAATAATAATAAATAAATTGCTCTAAGTCAACGTATATATGAGTTAAGGTAAGGTGTAAAAAGCTAAGCGAGAGTTCGTCCTCCTGGTCCACTGGCGACGCGGTGTCTTCTTAGTTCTTCTGCGAGTTAAGACTCCATTGGGCAAACTGCTCCTGCCATTGGCTATTCGCATTTGCCTGTGAATTTAGTTAAAGAAACTAGTTAGAGAGCGTGACTAAGACTTGCTTGATTAATCGTACTCAAGTTAAGAAGTCTCAGTGGCATGCAAAGTGGCAATCAACAACTACACTAGCTACGGGATATACATAGATATACGGTATATATATATAGTTCATATATAGTATGTTTTATCGAGTGCATATACAAAGAGAGAGGAGGGTAAGAAACAACATCTAGAGCAACAGTGAGCGGGATTTCGTGGCGAAACCCTTTACCTTTTCGTTCCACTCTTGGTTATACGATTGAGACTCGTCGAAATCTGAAATTGTATCAAGGTTGCGGTAAACAAATACATGTAAACAGTCAAAGGCACAAATCAAAGTCAAGATCAGACAATTTTTATTCGAATCCGTTTCAAGTCAAGCAGCCAACGTGAATCAAAATCTAGAGACTAACTAGGATGGGCTGAGACTGAGATTGCTCGAGAGTTGAGTAGAGAGAGAGGCGATTGACAGTGCAGCGATGATGAGGATGCGGCTAGAGATAGAACAGAGAGTGGCACCCAGGCTAGAGGCTAGAGACTAGAGACTAGAGAGATCTACCTGTCGTGAGACAAGCGAGTTAGGATGGTCTAGAGAGGCGGTAGATTGCACATATTACTGTATATATTTTACCTGATCGGAGAGAGTATATATCGTTCAGTAACCCTTACAAATTCAAACTATACTTCATAATATAAGCGTGCATGATCAGCTGCAGTTCATCGATTGTCTCACCGATCTCGTGCAGCGCCGGGAAGCCGGCCTGCTCGTCGTCAATGAACAACTCCGGATAGTTCCTGTAGCCCAGGATGCGATTCACCTGCGACAGCTCCTCGCCCTGCCCGAAAGTGTAATCGAAGTGGTCTTCTTCGTGATGAATATTATAGGGATTGGGATCGGTGTCGTAGGGAGCGGCAGCTCCCTCGCACTCGAGGTCCTCGTCGGTGCGGAAGACCTCCTCGTACTCGCGGCACTCGCAATCGTTGCACTCGCACTGACTCGATCCCTCCGACTCGCCGCCCTCGATGTGTCGGAACTCTTGATCGGTTTTTGGTTTAGAATTCGAAATTCGGTTTTTGGACAGAAGAAACGAGCACAAATTATAAGGGGGAAACTAACTAAGCAAACAGAGAAGGAGAAGGCGAGGAGGATCTCAATATTTGCAGCACTTTTTCTTGTGCCGCCGATTGGGGAAATAATCTAAAACCAAAAACGATTCAAAGAAACGAAACAAAATGAAATGGAAAAGAGGTGACTTTAGAGAGAAGGTGGCTTTGGGGAACCAGCAGCAGCAGCGGGAGTGACAACCGGGGACAACTTACCCAATGGCAGGATGAAGCGTGCCTGCGGCAGGGAGCTCGACGGAGCAGCCCTTCCCCGTCCTGGAAATGGCGAGACCCAACACACAAAAGAAACACACGGGATAAGCACAGAGAGAAACACATTCCTTTGTTTTTTTTGGGACAGGGAGCAGTGGTGGGTTAGGTGGCGGCTCTAGAAGCGGTGCTAACTACGAGTTCTAGGTGCTGTCTGTGCTGGTGCAGTGCTGACCACCATTCACGGGCATTCTGGCAAAGCGGGAGCGGAGAGCAGCAGCAGCAGTTGCAGCAGCAGTTGCAGTTGCAGTTGCGGAAGCGATAGCGGGGTTAGAGTGGCTCGAACCCTAGATTTACCTGCATTCAGGTCGCTGACCATGTGGGAAATGGCCGACGTTAGATGGTCGGCGGCCTCATTGAGCTCCGCGTCGGGATTCGGAATCGGATTGAGGCTGGGAATGCCACTGGCAGTGGCAGTGTTGCTACGCATTGGCGGTGGCGCTGCGAAGGCGAAGCGATCAAGAAACGATTGTGTGTGTGTGTGTTTTTGGGGTGTGTTCAGGGTGGGCGTGTTGGTGTTCAGTGTGTGTTTGTGCCGGTGGTGGTCGGGGGTTTTCCCGCACCATTGAGTGGATTCGATTAATATCTGATTTGTGGACCCAGGCCTAACAACCAATTCCGTGGGAGATCTCAAAATTTGGACATAACCGAAACCTAATCGAAGGTATCCCCCGCCCGCGAATCAACCCTCATTATTCCGCCCTCCCATCCCTACTCACTTGCACTTCCGTTGGCGGCAAAGGCGCTGCGCATGTCGCTGCTGATCTGGTTGAGCTGCTCCAGCTGGCTCTGGCTGAAGGGACCGTGGCCATGCGCCTGCTGCTGTTGCTGTTGCTGCTGGAGGAGCTGCTGCTGTTGGGCGGCTCGCACGCCACCGGCCATCGGATGCTGCTGCATTTGCTGGGCGTGCAGGGCACTCATCGGTGAGGTGCCGAGGATACCAGCTCCTCCTCCTCCACCTCCTCCGCCGCCGCCACCGCCTGGCATCGGTGGGGATTTCCCCGAGCGTGGACTCGAGTTGGGCGTGGAGCGGGGCGAGGCGGTCTGTTGGTTCTTCAGCATGCGCATCAGGCCCTCCAGTTGCTCCATCAACTGGCGCCGCGAGTCCTGCAGGGCGCCCAGATGCCCCTCGAGTTCTCCCTTCCGCTGCCGCAAGGCCCGCAGCTCATTGATAAGCGCCGGATTTTCCGGTGCCATCTGCTCCGTCTCCTGCTGACGCCTCAGGCGAGCTATCTCCCGCATTATCTCCTTGTTCTTGGACTCCAGTTGGGCAATCAGCTCTCGCTGGGCCCGCGAGTTATCCGTGCCAATGGGCGTGGCACTGTCGGGCAAGTTGGAGGGCTGGTAGAGGCAAGAATTAGAAGGATTGGGATAATCCTCACAGACTAAACACTCACCGCTCGGTTCTCCTGGGCCAGTCGGGCGGCATAGCGGGCAATTAGGCGGTGCTCCTCATCGTTGGCGGAGGCGGCGGCCACCCGGGACATGGTGGTGCCACTGGCGCTGTCCAAACTGCGGCCGGTGGCCCGTGAGTCGAGGGTGCTGGAGCGATCGAAGAGGCCCGGCGGCAGGCCGTGCTGGCTCTGATGGGGGCCACCGCCGTGGTGGCCGGGTACGAGGCCCGAGGGGTCCGAGAAGCCGTTGTGCGAGGGCAGCGGCGAGGGTGGCACGATGTGCGACAGGTTGAGCGTCTTCTCCGGCTGGTCGGGGAAGCGGGGTAGCACCTGCGCCGTCTTCTCGGGCACACAGCGGAAGCTCTTGCGCAGCGAGTGGCCGATCTGTTTGCTGGGCGACTTGTAGCTCGAGTACTCCTTGACCTCGTGATCGTTCTGGTGGTTCAGCGATGTCTTGCCATGCCAGAAGCACTCCTGGCACAACTGGTAGGCGTGGCACCGCTGACAGCGATAACGAAACCCGGTGAAGTTTTCCTTGTGGCAAACAGAGCAGACAGTCGGATGCACAATGGTCTCCACAGTGGCCAGCCGGTGCACCAGCGGCAGCCAGACGAGGCAGGACGGCCCCGGCTCGGACATAAGCGTGGCCATAAAATCGTTCACCGTCACCTTGTTCTCGGCCGGAAAGATCTCCTCCTCGAGCCCCTCCTTGTAGTGGAATGTGGGCGACTCGTACACGGCCGCCGGCAGGGCCAGCACCTCGCGCAGGAATTCGCCCAGCTTCCAGGCCACCAGCTGGCCAGCGCCATCCGAGATCTGCGAGAATATATCTACGGGAAGAGGGGAGATGAGCTAAGGGAATAATTTCTGGAGAAAGAACCACTCACATCTAAGCTTGTCCACCAGCTTGCCGGAGCACATGGTGGCCAGGGCCACCTTGATAGAAAATACGCGAATTTTGCCAGAGTTATCACTGTAAAAGAGGAGGAAAGATCATTATAAGAAGGAAAATCATCGCAGATATTAACTCGTAAGCTTACCTTGTGTACGCAGCCAACAGCCAATTGAGCAGCAGTCCTGCCTTGGAGTCCACGGGCACCTGCTGCGCGGTGGGCAGGCGCTTGTTGAGATTGTGATAGAGCGAGGAGACGAGCGTCTCCAGCCTGGCCACGCTCACCTCGCTTTGCGGCTCGAGGGTGTTCAGGCCATTCTCGCGGAACGCCTCGATAACATTCCATATGTCCACCAGATGGAGATTCGTGGACTTTTGTATGTAGCGCAGCTTTGAGGCGGTGCGATAGGAGGCGAAACGGATGGAGTCGAAGGTCTGCAGGCGCAGGTCCTGCAGGATGGCCACACGCGGCTCCAGCTCCATTGCTGATGATGATGCTGCTGCTGCAATGCCGATATGCCTGCAATTTAATTAAAAAGCGTGCATTATAATAGCGATAATCGTAAATAATAATAGTTCTGGGCGGCAGCTAACTGGGTCACTGATATGGTTGGGGGTATTTGGGAGTTGGAATGCTGCGCTTAGAGGAGCATTCAACAGCCACCATGGGGACATGGGGACATAGGCAGTCGAGCCAACGTGGCATGGGGAATA
Source organism: Drosophila burlai (assembly GCA_008042655.1). Lineage (NCBI taxonomy): Eukaryota > Metazoa > Arthropoda > Insecta > Diptera > Drosophilidae > Drosophila > Drosophila burlai. The sequence continues at coordinate 48,328 of VNJT01000203.1, read as the reverse complement.
TGCTCGCCCACCACGTTTTTACATGTTCCATTGTGTTTGGCGTCTGGCTTTGACAGGGCTCGTTCTTTGTGGATGCACTCGGAAAAAGGGGGGTTTTTAGGTAGGAAATGTTTCATTTATTTGTTGAGTTTTGAGAAATTTATTAGCTATTGGAAACGAAGGGATTTTTAAGACTTAAAGGCAGGGAAATGGGACTAAGAAGAGTTTGTTACTAATCCCGTGAAAGAAGATTTTAAGCAAGAGAAGGGCTATACTAATGTTGCAGTTTATATTCTATATTGGCTTTTTTATTTCTTCTAGTGTGTTGTTCCCCACAGTCTGGCGGCCGTTGTCTCTGCATCCCTGCTGGCGGCAATCGCCGGAAGAGGAAGTGAGCAATCCAGCGAGGCAGACAGTAGGGTCTCCCCTCATCCCCCCGCAGCTAGTTAGGGAAACAAAGCGAATTTAATAATCCGCCTACGCGCTAAAACTTTGCGCTCTCTTTCCCATAAACCGCTTTTGCCAGTCCAATTAATCGACAAGGATGCCCCGCTTGCAGGCAGCATCCTTCTCAGCATATCCTTGAAGCATAATTCCACGCCAAAAGGGTGTCGACAACTTCAGAAGTTGCTGTCACATCACGCTTCTCATTCCCAACTTTTCACAATTGATTTTCCATCTCCCCGAAGCGAGAAAAAAACTTGAAATGTCCTTGGAAAGAAAGGAGAAGACGCGAAGAGGGCGAAGTGGGGGATGTCTCTCAGTCTGAGTCATCATTGGAACGTAATCAGAGTACGGTCTGTGCGGATCTGGTTGCCATTTCTGTCTCGCAATGCCAACATATGTCCTGCCATGTCCTTTTCAACATCCGAGAGCTGGCCAATTTAAACAAGTATTCTCTCATTTAAATGCCGCTTCCTTTTCCTGCCGCTGCCCTCTGTCAACTAAATGATAGTGTTGTTACAAGGAGAGCCAAAATGTGGTGACAGGGGACGGGCGAAGGCGGAGCTGAAAGCTGAAATTGAATTTCCAAACTGCAAACTATGAATGAAGCTGGAGTCGGGATGATGATGGAGATGAAGATAATGATAGCAGTGGGAATACACTGGGAGACATAGTGGAGAGAGTGGAAGAGAGTATTGGAGTATTGAAGCCACCATTGCTCAACTTTAGCCTTCAAGGATGCCATTTTCCTCTCAGTGTTGGTTATGGCAGCCTGGGCGTCTAAAGATTGAGGATGATGACTCATAAGGCTTCACGTGCCTCGGCTTTTCCCGCTCCTCGTTCCTCCTCCCCCCACTTGGCCAAGCGAAATAGAGCAACAACAGCCGTTAGGACACACATAAATACCCTCACACATACGGGCACCCACTCCCACTTTCCCATCCCCATCCTCATGTCCCGACTCTCACACTCTTGAATTCTTTGGGACACGGAGCGAGTGCTGCGAGCTTGGCAAACATTTGCGCTCGCAAGTATGCAACAAGACCTGGCTGAATAATTTGAGTTTGGTCAGGATGGCGGCGGGGTCCAGAGGAGGAGCAGCAGCAGCAGCAGGATGAGAAGAACGTTTCCCCCAAAAAAGTGAGAGAGGAAGGGAATTCCGCATTGCCAACGGGTGCTGCAGTTTTTGATGCTGCCACTCGCCCCGAGCGTTGACATCCTGCTGCTGCTTCTCGCATCAGCCTTCTGCCAAGTGGCCACCACCCACCGATTATACCAGCATGGAGAGAAACATTTTAAGATTTGGTAGGGAATTCTGTGGGATTTCTATATTAAAACTGGGTTTAAGTGAGAGTTTACTTTAATAATCTTGATAAGATTGAGAGGTACTTGTTGAAGTATGAATATTTTCAAGCAGAAATAATATTTTTAAGAGAAATTTCAAGAAGATAGAACATATTTTTATATCGTTTTCAGCAGCTAAACACTTTACTCTTTTAATAAAAAGGAAGAATTCTGTTTGAAACGAATATTTTTTTGAGAGTAAATATGAAAATATTTACTAAAACTATTCCATTTCCTTGATTTGCTCCAAGTGTAACCCAAAGAGGTTAAGGAGGATGAGGGGCTTGTGCCCCTATTCGTGTCATCCAGAGATCTCTGCACTAAAAATTCTCTTTTTACCCGTGTCAGCAGCATATTAAATTCCATTGCAAAAGTACAAAACACCTCCTGTTCCATTCTGTGCTGTTCTGCTGGGGATTTACCGAATTGTAACCGCAATTGTTGGCAGCTTTTTGTTGTGGTGGCTGACCACCAGGCAGGCAGGCAAGCTCAATTCAAGCAGATTTCTTAGTTGTTTTACATATTTGTGCTTGGTCCATTGTTAGCAATTTTACCATATAAATAAACCAACAAGGCAGCCAGCAGGGAAACTTTTCTAATCGGAAGTCCTGCTGGCGACACACTCTTGAAGGGAACTTTACCCAGCAACTTTAAGCATCAACTGGGGGGTGTGTGTGGGTTATGTGTGTCAGAAGTTTGAACCTCATTACCGGCGAGCAGCCATCAAAATCTGGTTTAACTACACAGCCTCAAAGGGTAAATGGGTCGAACTGAGTGATGGCATCAAGCAGAGGCAGAAATGTTTTGTATATTATATTATATTTGAATGCGAAGGAATTTAAACAGAAAAGGAGGCTAACTTGGGGAGTATTCAGTATTCAGAGTATTCAGTATTCCCCAAGAGTTTACCTAATTTTAAATAAATAATAACTAAGCCAAAAATAAATCAATTTCAATTCGGAAAGCTTTTCCATGCTTATTTTTGTCAGGTTAACAAATCAGCATAAGTACTTTTGTACTTTTACTATGCAGATCAAGAATATATTTGATTTATAGGGTCGCAAATGCCTTCATCACTGGCTTAAAGGGTATAAAAATGACGTGGCTATTTAATTTATTGAAAGCAACTCAATGCAAACATTTTCACATAAAGTCAGCTAATCTCGGGGGTTTCCAATACATTTAATTGAATAAAAAAAGAGAGAGAGAGTTAGAGCAACAGAAACTAAAGTCCCATTTAATTAATAAAAGTTTGGAGAGCGGTTTTCCCATTGGGAAAGTGGGAATCAGAATAAAACATCGAAGGAAAGCGCGATGTTGCTGCAATTTGTCAACACTCAAAGCCCTGAGAGTTGGAAATCCATTGGAAATCACAGGTTTATGTCAGTAACAAAAGAATACAACCCTTTAATTACTCTTTTTGATAATGTGCTCCTGGTCCTGAATAGCTAGCTAGTCCGATCATCCATCACCTGCACCCAGCTGACCCCAGGTGAACCCGAAAAGAACCCACGGGATACGGGACACGAGGGGACAGGTGAGTCAGCGGAGAACTCACGTTGATGCTCAATTTACTAACTGAGCAGAAAAAAAAGTAAAAAGAAAATATGAAAAAACGACGAGCAAAGCGGAGGAACCGCACGGATGAAATATGAATAGCAACAAGGACGATAGCGTGTCCAGGACCTGCATCAAAGTTTTCCCTCTCCCGACCTTCCATCCATCTTTCACATTTTCCCCGTGGTCGCAAAGCAGAAATTAAACAAGTTTCAGTTGAAAGTCCTCCGTGTCCTGGGAGTCCTAGGAGTCCTGGGCGCTGTTGCTGTTTTATGCCATTTGCGTGCCAGGGAAATCAAAGCCAAACAACCGACTCGCAACGATGATAACCACCGGGCACATAATTTGCAAATTCAGAGCCAAAGAGCACGCGGAGGACGAGGCACAACTCCTGGATTCTTGTATTCCCGTATCCCTGTATCCCTCGTATCCCTCGTATTCCGTGTTAATTCCGACTTTTCCGTTTTTGCAGCAACAGGACAGCAGCAGGAGATTGCATGTCTGGCCGAATTGATCAGCTCAAATCGCAGGCCGTGCAATAACCTTTTGTCCAGGTGAGAGACTCGCAAAGGAGCCAACGGTGAGGCACTGCAAACTGCAAACTACAGAGTTAATTGAAAAATTTAGCCCAGCCAGCCAGCCAGAGTGGATGTGCATATGCTCCATTTGTCATAATTGATGGCCCTGCAAACGAAGTCCCATAAGTTTGCCAAGCTTATTTATGCAGAGAGAGAAACTAAGTGGACGAACAATGTGAAATTTAATAAAAAAATGTTAATGTAAAGAGAAGATAATGATAATATTTACAGAATGGTCTGTAAACTCTTAACTGTTTAATCTTTAAACAGAGTTAAATTAAAAGTTCGTAGAAAGGACTTTAATAAATTGTTATTTACATTTTGTTTGCCTTTTATTTATTCTCTCTGCCACAAGCCATCAAAGACAAACGAAATTAGTCCATGAACACAACAAAAGCTGGGCAACTAGAAAGAAAACTATGCCCCGGACTGGAAGGAAGTTGTGTCCCAGTTAGACGAGCCAACTGTCATCAGCCTCGTCAGAATGCGCAAGCGAAGTAATTATGTGTACAGCTCGAAATGGGAGCATTCAGGAAGGGACTGGTACTGAGACTGGGACTGGGAATGGAAATGAAACTGGCAAGGATACGGAGGAGTGGCTCTGCACCACTTACTGTGCAAAGGCAAAAGCGAAATGCACATTCCGCGGCACCACAAAGCGCCATTAGTTGTCGCCGCTCAAGGATTGCCAAAGGGATTGAGTATGCAATACATATATGAAAGAATATATATAGGAAAGAGCTTAAGAATCGGAGCTGGGCGCTTTGCTTCAAGTTCTAGAGGCACTCTGAAGAGTTTACTGCGGCCCATAATCCTCGGGATCTAGTGGATTTCGCTGTCCGCTTTTTGTTCGCAGAGCAGGTGGCAAAAGAGCTGACAGCAATGCAGATGAAGGGGGACCAAGACGGATAGGATTTTCCCACAGCCACCAAGGTCAGGGTGCAGATAAGGCCCACCTGATTTACCTTGATAAAAAGCAGAGGCTGCATTGTTCGGACTTGATTACATTAAACTTGAGCTGTCAGCGGAATTTAAAAAGTAAGCAACCGCACAGAGAGAAAGTAAGAGTTTGCCTTGTCTAACATATTTCTCAAAAAAGTAATTATATAGTAGCTTACTTTAGTTCCATATTCTAAGGCAATGACTGACTTAATTATCAACCTTGTGCCTCATTTAAAAACGGAATGAATGAATGAATTAGAAAGTTAAAGCTATTGATGTAGACTATAAATACTGAGAAAACCCTTCTGAATTTACAAAGACTTGTTTTAAGTTCCCTGTTTAACATTTAACAAACAAATATGGAATGTATTTAACCTGCAAATATTAATACTGTTGTGTTTATAGCATTTTCAACTGCTTACGCAAGTCAAATCAACCGGCAAAGTCAGAGTTTCCCCGGGGAAAGTAAACATTCAACGGTACGAACTATATGCATAAGTCATTATTCAGATTGAGGCCTTGCAGCGGTTACGCATTTGCTTAACGTCAGGCCACCTGCACCTTTCGACACCCACCACCCACTCATTAATAAATGCCACTAACCCACGTGAAATCAACCAGTTGAGCTGAAAATTCCACTCGAAGTATGCAAATTATCAGCCGAGAATTGATTGCAGTTAGAAAAGCAGAGACTATTAAGGCAGATATAGAACCCGGGGTGTGACAGCCATGATCCATCGATGACAATCCCCTGTATAATTAGCACAGATGAGCGAACGATTCGCGGTAAATATTTTCCACTTTATCACACGAGTCACGCCCTATTTTCGGCGATTTGTGAGAACGTGCGATTTGTGGGGGAAAACGGCAGGAAAAACGAATACTAAAAGCGACTCGAGACTCAAGAATTCGGAACTCGAGCTGCAACAATTGTAAATGGTCAGCTAATTGGCCAAACGAGTAGAAAATCAGCTAGACAGAGCGTCGCACCGAACTGGGCCAAAGTGTTTGGCACGAAACCACTAAAAAGTGGCCTACGCGGAGGGATGGTGGACTTTTCTCTGGACTGGATTATGGAAAAATGTTTGTTTTTCAGCTTTCTGTTTTTCCCGCCCACGCACCCGAAATCTTTTACGAAACCAAAGGGCAGGCACCGCCACAGCACACAAACCTATCAGCATCGTAAACATTTTGGTGTGGGCCGCTTTTCCCATTTCACGATACATATGGAGGACGTTCCACTATCTCACGGGCGGCGATAACGATCTGCAAAGCAAACAGACCGCAGCCGATAAGATATATTCCGATTAGCCGACCGAAACTCGTTAGGACGCTTGAAAATTGTGCAATTTCTGTGGTTCTGTTGTTTTGCTTTCTTGTTTCTTCTTTCTTGTTTCATTTTTGCACGGAGAAGCTCGGGCCATGTCAACGACAAGCGACAAAAAGGGGCAGTCAATCAACTGCAACTGAAATGGCAATCGAAATGGAAATGGAAATCGAATAGCTGAACGAGAGGAAGGGGAAACCGGTGACAAAGAAAGCCCCACAAATCAATGCAGGCCAGGGCTAAAGTCGAGGGAGAGAGGCAGTCTACAAGTCTACAAGTCTGGTGCCTTTCTTCGGGGTCTCTGCTTACATTTTGCATAAATCTATAATGAGATTTGAAATGCAACTGCCACACATAATAGCATTGTCCACCACCAATCAATGGAGCTTTGAGGCAATGCCAAAATGATGATATAAGTGCGCATTACAAGGAACAATAATACCATATTCAAGCACCTTCAATTGTTTATTAATTGATTTTTGGCATATAAACCCGCCGCTAGACAATCAAATAAAAGTCCAAAACTACCTCAACTGATTCTCAAATATATTAAATATCCCTAGCATAAACAATACTTAAGTTATTTTTCCCCCTTTCAGCTAAAGCGGAAGTTGGCTGCCCAAATATTTGTTAGCCACCGACATTGTTTACAAACAAAGAGCGCGAGATGAAACGATTGCCATATATTAACCCCCACCGCTGTCGATCAGTTTGGTATATATTATATATACAATCTAGTTGGCATTTGCTGCTTTAAAGAAAATATCAGAGCAATTCTTGGAGGCAATTATCAAAATTTTACAGAATAGAGAAGCTTCCTACCCGCACACAGTAAAGTCCAGCATGTGAGTCCTTGCCCTTTGACCGGAGCAGTGTGTGTGTCATCTCCACCTCCACCATTAGCCAGAGATCATGTGCTACGGCGAGAAGTTCAATCCGTTCTACATTGGACCCTTTCCGGAGTGCGCCTGTGGAGACTGTCCCTATGGCATCTACTCGGGATTTACGCGTTGTGGGTGGACTGGCGGAAACGGACCCTTTGGCACGACCTTCTGTGATGCGAGTGGCGACTGCAGCAACTGTCCGAGCAGAGCCTGCGGCGGATCGGGTGGTGGGCCATGCTGTGATCCCTGCTGTGGATCATGTTGTGGTCGATCGTGTGATCCTTGGGGCTGTTCTTGGTTTGGTCATTGCTGTAGTCCATGCTGTAGTCCGGGCTGTAGATCTTGCTGTCGTCCTTCCCGTAGATCCCGTTGCGTTGCAGACTCCTGCGTGATGTGCTGCAGTGGCCTGGGCTGTTGCGGCGAGCCCCGTCGCAGGTGCTGCTACCCCTGCTGCTGAGGAGGACACAAACTCCCGTAACTCTCTGGCGTCTGGACTTTACTGTGTGTGGTTAATTGGTTTCTTGAGCAAAATGTATTGTGAATCACGAACAATTATGACTAGCCCTTTGGGACTCAGCCTCAGGGTTTGTCACTGCCTGCCCCATGGGTTCCTCCTCTAAAAATAGCCAGATGCTTTACGCTCCACTCGCCACCGAGCAAGCAATCCCCCTGTAATGGCATTCCCATACATGACTGCCCCTTGACTGGGGAATATCGCTGTCGCTCCCGATACATATTCCATACATCAAACGAGAGCTGGAAAGGGGGGGAAAGAGGGCGCCGCTAAATGCGATTACAGCATAAACGATTAATTTTATTGCATTTAGCTGGGACGCGGCTCTGCGGGCGCTGGTTCTTGTTCTATAAACTAATTAAAGCACAGTGGACAGCCTCGGAAGAGAGGCGACTTCAAAGCACCAGGGCCCACAGGCAAAAAAGGGTTAATTGAGCTCTACTCCCCCACTATTTTCCTAGGCTTTACGCGGGACATGCACTTGGAAAAATGGTTTTATAAAAGTATACTTTGGAATTAGACGAAGAAGTAATAACGAAAGTAGTAGATAAATGCTAATTTAAAATACCATATCATTTTTCTAGCAGCTGTTAGGAAGCTAATATGTTTATGACTAATTCCAGTATTATTTCCAAGTGCAGTGGACATTTTTTACAAGCGTTTTCCTTTTTCAATTTTCCCCTTGTTTCTTGGAGATAGCCGAAGCAATGCTTTTTGTAGGCCAAAATTACTCCATGGCTGGTATTTATGTGGCCCCAAGTTCTTGCTCTCCTTTTCAGCGGTCTCTAGTGCCATTGTTGGCTGCCATGTTGTGGGTGGCCGCACTCAACTTTGTTTGTTTTCGTTGCCCCCGTATCATCCATGTTATGTTGTTGTTGTGTGTGTGTGTGTTTTGTCGCTTGGCGTTTTTTCATGTCACGCCTCATTTAGCTTTTCACAACATTTCCACCCACCACCCGGTGGCGGAGGAGATGCAGAGCAACGTGTGTCGCCCTGAGTCTCGGAAATATCTGGGGATCTGGAGCAGTGCTGCTTCCCAATGCTCTCCACTCGTGGCGCCGACTCTTAGCACACATCAAAATTAACCGAAATAACTAGCGGGCTGTACGGACGGATGCGTGTTTGTATCTGTGAACTAGATCGGGGCCTCGAGGCTGGAATGTTTCCCCTTAATGAGCCTCAATATGTTCGAGGTAATTGAATCTGATTGGAGCTCGAGGGAAATTATCAACAAATGGTCAATAAATACGGCAAGAGATGCGTTTGAAGAGGTCATAGAGTCTTTTCCCGATGCTTACTAAGTGCTTTATTATTTGTAAGATAATAAATCCTGCTCTTCCTTTAAAACTCTGATTTATTAAGCAATTAGTAACAAAGTAGTAACTAGTCATAGTTCAGATATAATGCAAGGGTTCATTCCTTATTAGCCTGTCTCCCCACTGGCTCTGTGATTTATGTAATCGTAAAATTAAAAGATCGTTAACGCTAAAATACAACGCGCAATTAATGCAACTGAAATCAGGCAAACCTGGCAAATTGTTAGCACACTTTCTTAGATACTTCCCGCCCGATTTGCGTGTGATTTATTGCGCGCTGTGATAGCAATGCTGGCACTCAACGGATTGAGATTGAGATTGCTGGCTGATAGCCGCCAATGAAATGATCTGCGCGAAAGTGAAACTATATCGTAAGCAGATATATCGAAGCACCGCGACGATCTATTTATTGCCCGTAGGTGTTGGAATGCCGAATGACTTTGGCCTCGGGCACGAGCTTCGGCTTTGGCTTGGACTTCGGCTCAGAAGCACCTGCTTTGCTCGCACCTCTCTCCGCCCGCCCTCGCACGCTCCCTGTGTGCGCCCGTGCTCGCTCCCACCTCAGTGGACTCTGTGGGGTGAGCAGAGCAGCAGCCGCCGTTTTTCAAATGCTAAAATTGGCGATTAGTCAAAATGATGTCACCGAGTTATTTTGATTGTTTTCTTTTTATTATTTGTATATAGTTATTTTGCTTGACTCTGGCATTTTGGCGACATGTCGACCATAAATTCCGTATTATTGTTTTCCCTCCGTCTCCGTCAATTGCCGGAGGTGAGGAAAAGGCCAAAAACGATAAGCGATAAAACTCAAAACGCTGACCTATGGATCAATGACTGACTGACGTGTGCTTGTGTGACTTTTCATTAGCCCGGGAATCCAATTATTTGCTGAATTAATCATTCCAACGCGCCCGCCATATGGCGGTTTTCGGTATCTGATCTAATCTTAATGAGTACAACGCACACTTGGTATAGAATTTTGTCTAAGCAAGCTCATAGAATGCGGCAATATATTAGATAGGGTCTTGAAGAAACTTATTACAAAATATGTCTGATATATCTTAATTAATACGGAAAGGCCAGTACCTGATATGATCTTTATTAATATTAATATTAATATAGGAAGAATGTGTTACGAGCACCAGGAATGATCTGGCGTTTATATTTAAACGTTGATGCATTCTTCGTAAGCATTTTAAATCTGGAATATATTTTATTTTCTGGGAACCCTTGAATTATCAGTGAGGCTTATGCTTTAACCACTAAATCTTAACAACTTAATTTGTACATGAAACTTTCACTTGAAAATATTTGCTCTCCTAATTAACCCTTAGGGGGTGTAATTTCTAACATTATGCAAAGTAGGGGCGTGGCGTGACCCCATAAGAAATCATGTCTAGCTCGACACAATAAGTTTATTTGCATTTCACATTTCCCGAAACAACAAAAACCACAGCGCACCTCGAAACTGGCAACAAAAATATTTGTAAACTAAATTCCAGCAGCAAAAACAACAATCAGGGTCGTGTATTAAGGGGGGACGAAAAGCGGAGGGGGACGCTTTTTATGAATGAACTCATTTTTGCCAGGCGATATCGTGAAAATCTACAACTACGCAGGGAGAATAACGGGAGTAACAAATAAAACAAGGCTTTTAGGGCTATTGTTATGGCTGTTGTGGAATTTGGATGCGATTCGCGCGGACATTGGTTGTTTACCTGTCGTAATTAGCAACCTCTATGCGTCACTATTTCGTTTTCCTTTTTGGCTGCGCGGAGTTGCTGCTTCTGCTGGCGCTCGTTCTCTGGCCTCTTTCTTCCCACTCCTTGCACCTTCCGACTGAGTGTGTGTGTTTTATTTTCACCTGCTGTTTACACAATAACTGGAGTTGCAAAATTCCCGCTGCTCAACTGCGAGCGCGAGCGGGACAGAGCGAAGATGCTGCGCCCTTTGGCCCTTTTACAAAATATGGTAACGGAAAACTTCTTTTTTTCGGCCAACACGCATACACACACACACAACACACACGCGTAAGCCGAGTTTTAATCCGCGCTCCAAGTTTTATCCGCTTGCTAATACTTTCGCGCGACGCATTAATTTAAAGCGAAGTTATATCTTATCACGATTTTGTTTACCGAGATGAGAATCCATTCCATCGCTGCGCGACACATCCGACCGGGTTTTCTGTTTTCTGTTTTCTCTCTCTTTTTCTCTTTCTAATAGAGGTGCAAAAACATCGATGAAAAAGCATCGATGTTTTTCGAATTTTCTAAATAATCGATGTTTTTCGAACATAGATGTTTTGTGCCGCTATTATGAAGAGAGAAAATATTTTGGTTTTTATTTTAAATATAACAAAAGGTGTACAAAAAGTGCTGACGAATGAACACTGAACATTTGAAACCTGAAAAGTAAAAGCCAAGCAGCGGGTGCAACTTTGGCTTTTTTCGCCTAAAATTTGGATTATTTGGAAATTGGAATTTTGGAAATTACCGAAAAGGTTCGGATAGAATCGTATTATTTGTTTTTTTTTAAACAAAGCAGAATGAATGAAACGGAAAATTAAAAAAATAACCGTGCTGCCAACTTAATTGTAAAAAAGCTTAAGAGAAATGGCAAAAACAATTGGCGCGATTTCCAATTTTTAAAAAAATATTTTATGACGTGTTGAAAATGAAAATTACTATTTTTTGTATCAGATAAACTATATGTGTTTATAATGATTTTTCAAATCGATTTCGTTACCGCATTTAAATCCACCCTTCAGTACACTGCTTTAAGCAGCTACGAAAAACGAGCCATGGCGTTTTGTAAGTATATTTAAGTCTTGCAAGCTCTATTTTAATCCTGCCCAGCTTTACATCTTTGAAAAACCTTTTTTGGAAAGCGATGACTTCCTCACAGCTCTAACGATTACAGCGTAAGATTAAACGTAACTTCTACTCAGCTTTGTCATGCTCCGCCGTGGCCATTGATGTATCTTCCCGGTTCTGTCGTCCCTGACGAGCTCGCTCTCTGAGTTGGGCTGTTTTCAACGAGACCATCAGCTGCGTGGAGTTGTAGAGCCAAGTTCCCTGCAGAAACACAAGTCGTTAACCCCTTATACACATTTATATCGCGTTTACTTACGATCAACAGCATACAGTTGAGAAGTATGGGAATGGAGAAAACTGTCGAGATAAACAACCCGTTGCTGTCAAAGTACTGCTGCTTGGAGAAGGAGCTCCAATTCCGGGCCGCGTACTCATTTATACTCTCGGTGAAATAAACCGCCAGCACTGCAGATAAGGGAAAAACAAGAAAAACAATTAGTTTACATGACAATCCGTCCCGGCGAATCCCACGTACGCAATACTAAAAACAGGAAAACCTGAAAGTTGGTGTTGTTCCGGCTGAGCAGAGCTGTGGTTGTTGTCAGGATATGCGCCAAAACTAGGCCAATCAGCCACGGATCTGTCCAATCGATCTGAAAATTTGCAATTAATATTAAATGCAGAAATATCACAAAGTAAACTACTCACGCTGAGAAGAAATGTCCAGTAGCCGGTCACTTCGTTCACTTCGATTGTACCCGCATGCATGGTCGCACTTTTATTTAGTGTTTGTTGAGTGTATAGGCTGGTAATTTTGTTAATTTCGAGGCGAAGTTATTATCAACGATTTTTGTTTACAGAATCCATCGCTTTTTGACTAGGGTTGTTTAATCAAAACATCAATATATCGATACCACAGTTGCCAGACTTTGCGGTCGCGAGGTATCGATATTTGGGAAAGAAAAAATCACTATCGGGTCTGTTCCAGTTTTTACTCGAAAGTGAATTTAATAAAATTTTCGGATTTTCCTTTAACATTTTCTAGATTTCCGTTAACATAAGCAAATTTCCCTTGTTTATTGAATTATTTTTTATTAAAAATCCCCTTGGCCGCTGCGTTTGTTTTGACAGAGTTTTGTGAATTAGGGGCTGATCAAATTTTGGCCCGCTGTAGTTTCCAACCTAAAGACGTTAATGAGGTACTGATTCACTGCATTAAATCAATGGTACGCGCGTTCTTGGCCGTAAAAATTTAATTTTTCATATGCGAAATATCTCACAGATTATTTATTTCTCTGATTATTTGCCCGTCAAGGCACTCTACGATCCAAAATTTGTTTCGGCTTGGAAATTTAACATGCGGATTTGGAATTTGTGAAAGCTTAGATACGAATCGAATTATTTAAAAATCAAGAATGGTAGCTTTAGCTAATTTAGTTATGCAGTAATGTCCCTAAACCATTAGAGAATGCAATAATTTATTTCTGTTCATTCGGATCTGAATCCCCCGGCCCAATGGCAGTCGGAAAGTTTCCAAGTGGTTTCGCTCGGAAGTTAACAGAGACCTAACAGAGGAAAATCCGAATCCGAGTAAATTTTGCGGAAGTGGAAACTGGAACAGACCCGTATATGTCATCTCTAGAAAATATCGATATTTTGATATATTATCAACAACTATCAACAACCCTAGACAAAAAAAAATAAAGAGAAAAATATCACAAAGAATTCGTTGAAAAAACATTCAAAATTGTAGTTAATAAGTCGACTCAACTGAATCCAAGCCAACCAGTTGTGCGGGAGACGTGAGAGCAACCACATAAGCGCCGATATAAGAAGGAATCTTCGATATAAGAAGAAATCTTCAGGGCACCATTTTTGGGTCATCGACCAGAATTGCCAAATTTTGCGGCGATCAGCGATCAAAAGGGCCAGGCTTTGCGCTGGTCCACCAGTTCCTCCGTTCCACGCCCAGTTCCACGCCCATGAGTGCATGAGGACGCGGATTTGCCGACGCAGAAAGGTCACTCCGTAACAACGACACGTAACGGCGAGAGGTTCAAGGACTCTCGGCTGAGACTTAGCGCTCAGAGAAGGGGGACCCGCAAGAGCAGCAGTGCCCGGGCGCTAGGAAAGCCGAAGTCCCTTTCCTTCGGCAGCTGGCTGCGCCGCCCCGCCCTCTGGTCCACCGGTGTCCACGCCTTCCACGCCCACTTCAAGCGACTGCTCCGAAAGATGGCGGTGAAGCAGAACAACAGCGAGACTGGCGAGGCCTCGGAGAACAACGGGGGCAGCGGCAGCGGACTGCCCCCCAACGCCAAGCCCGGCACCTCGAACGGCATGAAGATCATTGCCGATGGAAACGGCGCCGCCGAGGGCATTGAGACGGGCTCGTCCGCCGGCGAGTGCTCCAGTCGCCAGGGCAAGCGGGACTTCAATACACTGCTGAACAACCTGCAAAGCTTAGAGCAAGGGGACGAGTCGATCCAAATGTACGAACGGGTGATCGGGGACCTGGCCCGCATGCAGATGCCCAAGGAGGCCGAGAAGCTGAAGCGGTTCAAGGAGGACGTGATGAAGGTGGGCGCCTATCTGGAAGCTCGGAACGAGAAGTTCCATCCGATGTTCTACCTGCGTGTCGTCTACGAGCTGATCACCAAGTCGGCCTACGATCAGGCGCCCTCTTGCGCGGTGGCCGTCGTCTTCAAGCTGTTCGACAACAACCAGATCCTGGAGGCGGTGCACTCGCTGCTGGAGCAAAACGTGGACGATTCCAGCATCCGGAAGACGATAGGTCTGCTCTGCGAGTGGATAATCTGCTGTAGCTTCTGCAGCAACCTGAATCTCTGGGTGATGGCCCTGCTCACCGGGCTGCGGGAGCAGGGCAAGCGTGCGCTTCTCGACGAGATTGCGCTGGACAATATCGACAAGCTGTTCCGGCTACTCATCATTCCGGTGCTGCGGCCCAAGGCCGCCCCGATCATTTTCCACATGCTGTCGACGACGAATTACACGCCCGAAGTTTTCCACAAGGTAAGTGCGCCTCCAATTCCCACCCTGAGGTACATTAATACTCGAATTCGTTTCAGATATTGCCAAAAATCCCCAGTGTGCTGCACTACATAAAGCTCCAGTCGAATGCGGTGGACGAGAATGTGCTGGAGATTCGCAACTGTCTGCAGCAGCTGGTGGACCTCACCAGTGCCCTGATGCTGCACTTTCACGAGCACGACGAGCTCTATACGCAGGTGAAGAAAGCGCTGCAGATATATAACCCCTCGCCGAACTGCGTGGCCCTCGCGCGAGCCATGCACGAGAGCGCCCAGCCGTGGGGTCGGAGGAATGCGAGAGTCGGCCTGGTGAACCTGGGCAACACCTGCTACATGAACAGCGTGCTCCAGGCCCTGGCCATGACAAGCGAGTAAGTGTGCAAATTGAGCCCTTTGGCTGATATCGGAGACGAAAGTCTAAACATAAACAGTGGTAGCTGTGCCAGCAGCAGGAACTGCTTATGTTTACGGTTACTCATTCGCTTTACGTTTCTTGCTTTCCTCGTAATATCACTTTATATACCCTTCCTTGCTTACAGTTTCAGCCGCCAGATTCTGCTCATCGAGTGCGACTCACTGCTGCTGTTGAAGGTGCAGCAGCAGATCGCCTTGATGCACCACTCGCTTCGCTACGAGCTGACGCCGTCACGCGTGCTAGACGCCACTCGGCCGCCTGGCTTTATGCCGGGCCTGCAACAGGACAGCTCCGAGTTCCTAGGCCACCTGCTGGACCTGCTGCACGAGCAAGAGATCAAAAGCTCATCATCATCGCAGGCGGCCCCGAAGCCCATCGGGTTGGATAACGACGACTTGCTTAGCGAGGACATCGTTACTAGCGGGGTGATACCCTACAACAGCAATGATCGTAAGCTCAGCAGCAATAAAACACCGCCCACTCCGACCGCAACACCACCCACCAAAGGCACAAACGGCAGCCCGCTGCAGGAACAGTCGGGGGAGCTTCCCCCGAAGCTGGCGTCCACCATCGATAAGACTTTCGCCGGGAAGCTTTCGACGACCTACCGCTGCCTGAGCTGTGGCTGGGAGAGCCGCAACGAGGACAGCTTCAGGGAGCTTCAGCTATCCTTCCCCGACGTGAAGGACGACTGCGGAGCCACGAACTATTCGGTGCAGGACCTCATCGAGTATTTCTGTTCGCCGGAGAAGCTGGACGGCGACAATCAGTACCACTGTCCGCGCTGCAAGAAGCACTGCGATGCGGAGCGACACATCGGGGTCACCCAGGCGCCCAGGAACCTCATCCTCACACTCAAGCAGTTCAAGTACGACCAGAAGTACCACTACCGCACCAAGCTAATGCACAAGGTGTTCCACGACGAGAGTGTGAGTATCTGCAGGGGTTTCTCTTTAGAAAAATAAATTCTAAATTCTCCTTCCTTGCCCCCACAGGTCACTGTCAAGATGTGCGCCACCGACTCGCTGCAGGAGATGTCCACGGTCCACTACGACCTCTATGCCGGCGTCGTGCACTCTGGCTTCAGCATGGACTCCGGCCACTACTTCACGTTTGCCGCGGACGAGGCGAAGAACTGGTACAAGTTCAACGACAATCTGGTGACACACTCCCAGCCGGAGGAGATGCACAACCTCACCTCGCCCAACACGCCCTACATACTCTTCTACAAGATGTGTGCTCGCTCCAACGAGTCAAATGGTGCGTCCTCCTCCGGCTGCAGTTCGAGCATAAGCGGGGGAGGATCGGGAGGGGGCCATCAGATGGTCTCGGTGCCGATGTCGCCGCCCCTGACGCTGGAGGAATTGCCGCGACAGCTGCGCGACTATGTGAAGAAGGACAACCACATATACAACGAGGAGTTGCGGATGCAGCGCTACAAGCGAGCCGCCAGCGGAGGGCACAACAATGGATTCGCAAACCGTCACAGCTACGACGGGGAGGGGGATGACGATGATGACCAGGAACTGCCGCCTTCCGGTGGATGCGGTGGCAACGGTCTGGGCATGAACATCAATCGCTTCGTCTACTGAGGCGAAGAGCGATGGAGCGAAGGGAGCGAGCAGACTGGAGGCCACCACTAGACTACACTCACACTCGTATATATATATATACGTATATATATTTGTCTACTTTATAAAAGGAACGCGCATACTAATCTCTAAATGTTACATACAAAAATATAGATAGAGAGCTGATCGAGATACGATACACAAGGCTATAACCGCGCTCTCCGTTCGCTCTTCCGTTGTTTTCCACACTCAATTTCCCGAAATCCTGTTCCCGATTACTCCCCCAACTCCATCCAGTCTCATACATACGCGAAACTATAAATGTATTGTTATGATTTTTTTGTTTTTGTTAACACAAACCTAGTTTTTAGAACGAGCAGCAGGCATATATGCGTACACACATATGTATACTGATAATGAAACCAATTAAAAATGCATCTGAAATTGCCAGAGAAGCGGGAGAGATGGAGGAGACCACTAACATCCCAAGCAATCAAGCGGATAATTCAGAGCAAAAGGCACAATAGCTCCGGCTTGGAGAAGGACATCATCACAGCGATCGGGGAGCATTAGGGAACCTCCCCGATAATGATTAATCCCAAACAAAACTACGTATTATTAGTTTTTCTGTTGAGTTTTTTTAAAACGAATTTGTAATCGATATACGACACACGCCCATGAAAATGCATCTCTTTGGAATCTGGTGAGCAGAGAACGGCGATTGACTTGGATATTATTGCAATTAAATTGGAATAATTTCAACGAACCTTTGTATATGATGGTGTATGTCTCTATTGATAACCAAAATCTATTCTATATGCTATGCTATAAGTGTATCAATAAAGAAAAAAAAGAACAAGCCGAAAGCTGTTGGAGTGCAAATTTGTTTAACTTTTAACAAACCTTGATATAAGATTCAAGTGGGGTAATTAAGTTCCCAGATAACTAGCTAAACTCAGGCATAATTATGCTCTTAAACAAAAGAATTTATTGGCGAAATCTGCATACAGAGTGATAAGATTTTCTAGTGGCTTGCGCCTTCGTATTAATCATTAGTTTATCTCGATTTAATCAGTAATTAAGTAAGTCATATTTTGTTCGTTTAATTTGTTCGCTTTCAGGCCGTAAAGTATCTCCCCTCTTAGAGGTACGGCTCCGCCTGCTCCTCCACCCAGGCAATGTGCGAGTTGACGCTGGTGTACACTCCCGGGAATCCCTCTCTGCCGCAGCCCACGCCCCAGGACACGATGCCCACCAGAACGCCATCCACGACAAGCGGACCGCCGGAATCTCCGTTGCAGGTATCTTTGCCGCCCTCCAAGAATCCAGCGCAGAGCATCTCATCCGTGACGGTGTAATCCTTGGTCAGGTACTGGGCTCCGCAGGTGCTTCTCTCCACAATCTGCAGCTCGACGGCACGCAGCATGGCGGGCAAAGCCTCATCCTCCTCGGTGCGCTTGCCCCAACCACTAACCACGGCATGGGCACCCGATGGAGGAGCCTCCACGGCCAAGGCAATGGGCTGGACCAGGGCGGAGTACTCCAGCGCCTCGCGGGTGATGATCAGACCGATGTCATTAACAAAGGTCTTCTTGTTGTAACCGCTGTGGTAGATCAGTTTGCTGACCTTCACTCCCTCCTCCTCCAGGTCGGCGATTGAGTTCTGGCCAGCCACGATCCGAATGTACGAGGCATAGCGTCCCTTGATGCAGTGAGCGGCGGTGACCACCACCCTGGGGGCGTAGATACTGCCGCCGCAGATGTGTAGCAGCATGTAGGTCTCCAGGCGAACCGATACCTGGTACGGATAGTCTGCGATATCCGCCTGATCGCCACCCACAATGAGGGGGTTTATTAAGGCGGATTCCACGAGGATCAACGGGGCCAGAAGCCCCAAGAGAATCAGTCCCAAGCGCAGCGACATTTCCACAAAGTTATAGGGAGTGGTTCGATTCGGACTCCTTATATAGGGCCATAGTCAGCGGCTTATCACCTATCACGAAATGGCGAAATTCACGATCATCCCCGATAGGTAATTTGGATTTTTTTCCATAAAATTCAGCAACGATATAGTAAAGTTTATGGTACTGACGTTTTATATCCATTATAAACTCGAAGGCGGTGCTCTTTTAAAGGCCCCAAGTGACCACAAAGCCAGAAGAAAGCCAACTGGCCGAGCTGGAACCATTTGGGGGATTATCAGCAAGTTCTTTAACTTGAGTTGAGTTACCTCGAGGCCTTATATCATTGCCCATTGAACTTTACTCGTCAAGAGTGACGAGGATGTCTAGGCGCAGGTGTAATCTGGAAGGTCTGGCAGGCGGGAAGCCCATTCATCATGTCTCCAGATAAGGCATAGCAGAGATTTATTTTCCATGTTAATCTCTGGCGGGGCTGGAGCACCCATAGCCATAGTCTAATCGGAGCTGATAGTGTTAACCATAATTGTGCCGCCAATAACCACATTCAAAACAAAGCCTTCTGATTAAATTGTTTTATAATTGAAATTCCTCAAGAAGTTTATTTCCCGACTACTATGGGTAAGTAGGGGGAGAGGTGCACAGAGCACATTCAACTATGATCCCGTTGTTTACTAGTAATTTCGCGGAAACGATTCCCAAAGTTTTGGTCAACATTTATGGTGACGTTAAAAGGCCCGAGCCCGAGCATCGGCCACTCTGTAAATACAAATGATTGATGTAATCCAGCGATCGGAGGGGGCCCGCCGCCTGGGGGTCTCCTCCCGAACCTGGCCGGAGCAAAGTTCGTCACACTGTGCAAAAATAGGCGCGAATCCAAATAGCCAGAAAACGGATAATTGATTGCCCCGCCACTTGGCGCAGAGGCGCAGCATCCCCAGCATCGTATCCACTTCTAGCTACTTAGCACTTCGAGTGCCGCCGACTAGTTAGCAATTACTATACTCGATATCGGGTACCTGAGGGGTACCTTTTGGAGGGAATACGGAGGCGGCGGGGAGAAGGCTCCGGCTCACGTACGCGCCGAGCGGCGGCGTCTTTTTCGGCGTGTGTAAAGCCGAGCTTGATCGGCCCAAATTGGTTATAAATAGACGTTTTGCCGGCGGAGGTCCCGCATTTGCAGCTCAACTGTCGGCGGATAAGTAGCCCTAATATCGGAAATATCGGAAGTATATATAAAGCCATATAACAACGAAATCTTCTCCACCGTCCATGTGCGGCAAGGACTAGCAAGTGCCTAAAAAACAAGATTTGTGTGAATTTACTTAGCAAAAATGTTTGTGGAAAAAGTGGTGAGTGGTAACGATAAAGAAGGAGATCGAAAACGGATATAAAAACTATTAAAAAATCAAGTGAAGACAATGAAATTACTTAATCCATCAGAAGAAAACGTTGAAAACCACCAAAAAGTGAAACTTTATATAATAAAAGTGTTTAAGTTTAACCACTGTAACTTCCGATTACCATAAATTTTAAATCAGTTTGAAGTTTTAACTGAATTATCTCACCTCTGTTGGCTTTTCAGCCGAAAACGAGTCCCTCGTTTGGTAGAAGACCATTATGATAATTTATGAAATTAGTGGGAAATAATCATGATGTGTATTGATTAGTGGCCAGGTGCCAATTGCAAGAGCAAATATACGCTCGGGTTCTGCACACCTCGCAGCCTGGATACGCTGCCGTGCCCAAAAAGAAATAGAAGACGTCGTCGTCGCAAGTGCGGAGCGGAAGCCTTCTGGACGCTTCACAGGTTTTTTCGGTTTCTGCTCAAATATTGATCAGATCAAACAGACATTTTGGGGGGTTGTTGGACCTCAGCCTTGGTCGTTCGATTTCCTTGAGAGTTTCTAATTGGCTATGAACTATATTTTTTGGGAGAGGCAGCAGGCGTGGTCGAGTCAGTCCAGATTCTGGACTCTGGTGTCGTCTCTAGTCAGTCGTCGCACCGACTCCCCCTCTGAGCTTTCCAGAATTGTTTAAATCCAGAGCGAAACAATGTCTCGATTCCGATTCGATTTCCGGCAGATGGGCTTTGGCTCCGGCAATACCGCCGGCCTGTGGAAGCGTGTCACCTTCCTGGTGGCCATTCCGGCCATTGTGTTGTGCGCAGTCAACGCCTTCTCCTCACACGAGCATCCGGAACGTGAGCCCTTCACCAAGTACGAGTATCTGCGGCGCCGCACCAAGCGTTTCCCTTGGGGTGATGGCGATCGCAGCCTGTTTCACAACGCCGACAAGAATGCCCTATCCGAGGGCTACGAGGATGAGACTCCACCGGCGGAAGAATAACTGGGGATCTCGATCGCTTCCAGCAACAATTTGATTTGACAAAATGATTTCCTAAGTTTTTGCATGTACCTCTTTGCAAACAATAAATTAACCATTGAGATCTGACTCAGAGCAAGGTTTCACTTGACCATGAAACCGACTGATGAGTGGCTAATGGCTGCGCGTCCCATCCAGAACCGAAATTTGCTCTGACTTCACAGCATGTGGGAACCGGCCGCCGGCCAACAATGCCCCTGGTGATCATCATTTGTCATCTTTTGTTGCTCGGCGTAACCTGTTGCACCACTGACACCAAAACCCGACCACGTACGACTAGGGTGGGGGCGATCCCAAATGCTTTAATCGATCTTTGAGCCTCACACGTACTTGTATCTTGTATCTGCTATGAGATGCCATCGCTCCGCATCGCCCATACGCCGTGTTGGCCCAAGTAATTCACACCGCAGTTAGATACATAACTTATACTTTCGTTGCGATTACGATTACGCTGGCATCGTGTGTGTTTGCCGAAAAAAGCACTTGCGACACGCGGCAAGGGCAAGTACGCCGAGTACGCTCCCTGCTCCTCCCCGAGATCCCCCTTAATTAGACTCCAAATATGCGCCGACCCTAGGGCTGATGGAGTGCGTCGCCGCTCGATAACTGAATCAATATTGGCGCACGCATGCAATTATCCACCTGACTGACTTGACCCTGATATATATATCTCCTTGTCTCACTCACAGTTCGAACGCGCCACCAAGCTGGAGCTGTTCTCGATCCTGCTGCTCATGGTGATCACACTGAGCATCTACACTTTCTATGCCGCCTTGCACTCGTACCTGAAGTCGGTGCTGCTTATGCTGCGGCTTACGGGTCCGCCATTAGTGCCCTTTCTGGGCAACTGTCACCTGATCACGGACAAAGGGGGTGAGTTTAAATACCTTAAAATACTTTAAGGAAAGGCATATCACAATTTAATCACAATCCCTTCCTTATAGTTATGCAAAAGTGGTGCGGCAATGCCTATAAGCTATACGGATCCCTGGTACGCATCTGGGTAGTGCTCTTTCCCTTCTTCGCCGTACTGCAGCCGGAGGATCTGCAGGTGATCCTCTCCTCCAAGAAGCACACGAATAAGGTCTTCTTCTACCGGTTGATGCACAACTTCCTGGGCGATGGACTGATCACCAGCAGTGGCTCCAAGTGGAGCAATCACCGGCGACTAATCCAGCCTGCCTTCCATCTCAGCTTACTTGAGAAATTCATTGACACCTTTGTGGATGCCTCGCAGTCGCTGTACAAAAACCTGGATGCCTCCGCCATGGGCACGGAGATCAATATAGCCAAGTACGTGAACAACTGCGTGGTGGACATCCTAAACGGTAAGTCTCTCTGGGGGAATTAGTTTCGCTTGGTCAACTACTAATCCTAACCTGTAACAGAGGCTGTTCTGGGCGTGCCCATCAAGAAGAGGGGCCAGGATGTGGTCAATATGGAGGACTCGCCCTTCCGCCAGGGTAAGCTCATGATGCCCAAGCGCTTCACGCATCCCTGGCTGCTTCTGGACGGCATCTATCACTGGACCAAGATGGCCAACGATGAGCTGAACCAGAAGAAGCGCCTCAACGACTTCACTCGCCAGATGATCAAGCGGCGTCGCCAAATGCAGAATAACAACAATGGGAATGGCGAGCGAAGGTGCCTCCTGGACTTTATGATCGAGATCTCCGAGACGAATCCCGACTTCACCGAGGAGGACATTGTGAACGAGGCCTGCACCTTCATGCTAGCCGGGCAGGATTCTGTGGGCGCCGCCGTCGCCTTTACTCTCTTCCTGCTCACGCAGAATGCCGATTGCCAGGAGCGTTGCTGCCAGGAGCTGGAGACCATTTTCGAGGGCAGCAACAGGGCTCCCACGATGACGGATCTGCGGGAGATGCGCTACATGGAGATGTGTATTAAGGAGGCGCTGCGTCTGTACCCCAGTGTGCCGCTGATTGCTCGCAAGCTGGGGGAGGAGGTGCAACTGCGGGACTACACACTGCCCGCCGGCAGCAACGTCTTGATCTGCCCCTATGCCACCCATCGGCTGGAGCACATCTATCCCGAGCCGGAGAAGTTCCTCCCAGAGCGCTTCTCGCCGGAGAACTCGGAGCACCGCCATCCGTACGCCTTTCTGCCGTTTAGCGCCGGGCCGAGGTACTGCATTGGCAATCGTTTCGCCATCATGGAGATCAAGACCATAGTGTCGCGGCTGCTGCGTAGCTTCCACCTGCTGCCCGTGCCGGGCAAGACCACCTTTGAGGCCACCTTCCGGATTACCCTGCGCGCCTCCGGCGGCCTGTGGGTGCGCCTCAAGCCCCGCGATCACCCGCTCCTCGAGCACTGATCCTTCCACACAGATTCGTTATCATTAACTTTAATTAGTACGGTAAATATGTATATAAATCGATACAATAATTTAAACACTTAGCTTCCTCCTAGCCTAAGTACAGGGCCTCCGACGGGAGGGAGAGGGGTGTGAGTGGGTGCGGGTGCTGGATTCTGGATTCTGGGTGCGCTCCGAACCGCTCCGTCGCTTCGCAGTCGCTTCTCGCATTCGCTTCATATTCGAGTGTCGTAGAGTTGAGTTTCTCCTGGGGTCTTGGCTTAAACAATGCTATAAATCTGTAATAAAGTTATAAACTAGGACGTGATGTGGTGCGTTTCGTTGTTGTTGCTGTTGAATTTGTTGATGAGCCGTCGCGCACGTGACTCGCGTTGCGTCTCTGTCGTCTTCGTGTTCCCATTTCCGCTGCTTGTAGCATTGCCTCCATTGCTGAACTGCCTCTGAGCACTGGCCACCGTGTGCTGTTGGGCAAGACGTTCGGCCGCCTCACGGACACGTTGGCTCATCAGCCGCGTCGGCGTGGCTGCTCGCTGTGGCAGCGGTGAGCTGGGCATGGATCGCACCTGAGATGGGTTGGCTTTAGCGGAGGAGCATCCACTGCTGACGGTTCCTCGTTTCGATTTTTCCGACTCGTCTGCTGTTAGGGGGGAAATGGAAAAGGAAACAAAGAGTTAGTTAGCGAGGGGAATGGTAGGGATTTGAAAGAATCCTAAAACAGACCCTTAAGTAGAAGAATTTAAGCATCAAATGTAAACTTCACAGAGAGAAAGGAAGCTTGACTCTTTCCTTGGCATTAAAGAGGAATATTTAGCTTTCAAATGATTTCTTTTAGTGATTTTATGAGAATCATTTACTTATTCAAATATCTACAATCTTGATTCTCTTCTTTCCACCACACTTTAAAGGTCTGTCTTAAGGTTCTTTAGCTCAAAGTTACTTCTACTGATGCGTCCCACGCTCGCCACCTTGGCTATCTTGAAGGACTCAAAGGCAAGCGGAGGTTTGTTAGCAGCAGCAGCAGCAGCAGAGGCGGATGCAGCAGAAGCAGAAGCAGGGGGAACCTGGAACCTATCCTTTAGCTGCGACACCTTCAGCTTGGACTCACACAGAGGCTTGACCTGCGGCTTGGACTTTGGTTTCTCCCGCGCAGCACTATCCTCCAGCGACTTCTTCCGCATCTTTATGGTGTTGGTAAAGTCGGAGCGCATGATGGCCTCGCCCTTGCTGTTGGTGGGCAACTCCAGGGTGACAGCAACCGGATTTTCCGAGTGATCCTGCTGATCTGTGAGGACGGCAGGGCTGCTAGCCTTGGCTATGGCCTCAAGCTTGGATTTGGCCAGGGAGAGCAGGAGAGTCTCCTGGGCGCCGCTGCAGTTGGAGCATTCGCTGTAGCCCGAGTCACTGCGCTCGCTGCACTGCGACTTATCCCGCAGCTTGAGAACAGTGCGTTTCTCCACCGACGGCATCTCCACACTAAAGTCGTCCTCTTCTTCATGCAGGGAGGTCATCTGGGAGGACATGCCACTGCCCAAGGCACCGGCATTCAGCATACTCAGTCCCGATATGGAGGGCCTGGGACTGCTCAAAGCTCCCATGGCTATGGCCGAGTTCCTGCGCGACACCGACAGGTTTGCCATGCGTCCCAGAGCTCGGATAGCATTGCCAGTTTTCTGGATAAGCAGCAGCAACAGCAGGAGCAGGAGTAGTAGCAAGCACAGGAGCAGCATTGGGTTAGGATCTTAAGAGGCTTAAGGGGTTAAAAGCATCGACTTACCTGCCACTTTCTTCGGATAATGAACTTCTTAAGCTTGTCCGTGCAGATCTTATTGTTGCTGAGATTATCGTCATGTCGCTGGCAGAGCCACTTGGATTCCAGGCACTGCTGAGCGGTCAGACGCTCCTCCTTGCGGTGCACCAGCAGCTGCGATATAAAGTCCTTGGCCTCCTGGGAACTACACAAAAAGAGATGTAGGTTTCATCAAGAATATTAAATATTTTTAACACTTACACGCAGTCAAAGGCCTCGTCATCGTAGTCGTAGTCCGCTCGTGTGATATTCGAGAAGGTCTCCACATCTGTGTCGCCCATGAAAGGCGAGAGGCCAGAGAGTCTATAAGAATTTAGATCGAATTTAGATTACTCCATTGAAATAAAGAAAGCTTCACTTACAGCACATAGCAGATGACGCCTACGCTCCACATGTCCGACTTGAAGCCAATGGGCTCGTAGCTAATGATCTCCGGCGGTATGAACTCGGGCGTGCCGAAGAGCACGCGCACGGGAGCCTTCGTGTCCAGGCGCTGGGCCAGGCCAAAGTCAATGATCTTGATCTGGTGGCTGGTGCGCGTGTGGCACATGATGTTCTCCGGCTTCAGGTCCAAGTGCACCACGCTCTGGCTGTGCATGTAGGCCACGCCATCGCACACCTGTCGCAGGAAGAGGATGCAGTCCAGCTCGGTCAGGGTGAAGTCATCGGCCACCACGCGCTCGAATAGCTCGCCACCAGTGATGCTGGGGAGAAATGAGGTATTAGAATGATTTATTTTTCAAAGAAAAAAAAGTATACTCACTACTCCATCACCATGACAATCTCTCGGGGACTCTCGAACGAGGCGGCCAGCTGCAGGAGCTTGGGATGCTGCAGGGAACGCATTATGGAGATCTCTTCGAGCACCTTCTGTCGATCCTGTGACTTGATGCACTTGATCACCTTGGCGGCCAGCAGTTGGTCCGGCTGCTCGCGCTCCTGCACCTTGTAGACGACGCCGAAGCGCCCCTTGCCCAACTCTTCGATGATTTCGAAGCGCGCCTTAAAGTCTCCGCCGGCCTGGACGCTCACTGCCTGGCTGTAATGCTCTAAGGGACTCCTCTGCAGCCTGTTGGTGATCTGCACTAGATCGCTGGCCTGACCGGGTTCACTACGTCCATGGATATTCTCGGCTCGCACCCGGAAACGATAGTGCATCTGTGGCTGCAGATTCTTGACGGTGTAAGCCAACGTGTCCACCACTCGGGTCACCTGCTGCCAGCTTTCCGTATCACAGTCCTCGCCCTCGCAGGTCTGCATCTCAATGCTGTGTGTGCATGCAGATGGGTTCCAGTTATGGGAGAAGCGTTCTATTGCCTTTGATTACTCACATAAAGCCGGTGATCATGCAGCCGCCATCATAGGGTGGTCCACACCAGGCCACCGCCACCCGATCCGGGCCCAAGGAGACACTGGGCTGACCGCTGGGCGGCTCTGGAGGACCCTCCACTGCCACCGAGGCGGCAGCAGCCTCCACCCCATAGTCGTTCATCACTTCTACGGTGTACTTTCCACTGTCATCCGCCGAGATGTCCGTGATGTAGAGCGTAGACTGCTGGCCCGTTGTCCGTATTGTCACATTGGAGCTCTCGGTTATAGGGTGGCACTGTGGGAATACCATAAAGGGAGACTGATTGTAAGTAATGCGGATCAAGAATTTATATCAAAAGGGCATCCTATTTAAAAGATTTCCCTCCTCTACCTACTTGTTTAACAGCAAGAATACTCTTTAACCCTCTTTAAATGTAGCGATATTTTATAACCACGTACAAATGATCTATTTATCTATCAATATTCGTGTCTATAAGATAGAGTTTGGCACTTTTTCAAGATAAAGAAGCATAAAAGCCTGACGAATTGCCAAAGTTCGTGGCGATGTTTATTACCAATGTTCGAATAGTCTAGCTGATAATGCTTTTGCTTTGCTGAGCTGATCTCTGGCCGCACAACCTTCGCTGGTGCAGCTCGTCTCGTATTTGCGGTTTGCAACCATTACGTAGCCAGACCAGACCCCAGGCCTACCCATAACCCAATGCTCGTCGTTCGTCAACACCGCAAACTGATCGTGACACAGTCAGAGCCACAGAGTCACAGAGCCACAGAAATGCCCAAAGCGAGAGACAGGCCAGCAGCGAGATAGGGCGCCGGAGTAGTGGGTTTATGGCAGATAAAGAATATGGATCCGATATGGCCTTATAATCCCCCTGGCACGGCTGCTCTGCCCAAATTAGGTCAAGATTGCACAACACCTTTGCTGTGACGCTGACTGGCAAACCGGACCAATTACCATAAGCCTACTGCCTGCCTGCCTGCCGAGGATTAGTTGCCTAACTTACCGCCTTGTACCAGACGACCCTGGTGCCCGGGAATGGCTCGTAGCGGACGCTCAGTCGGACATGTCCACCGATGAGGGCGGTGCAATCCTCGGGGCGCGTCAAAATGCAGCTACCGCGGCCCGCCAGCGAGGAGGAGGAGCCACTGCTGTTGCCCCTGACGGCGGGCAGGACCAGAAGGCTGGTGTAAGTCCGGGCGGCGGGTATGCGCCGTGCGTCTGCCAGGGGATGTTTCACCTGCAGACAAATCTCGCCGCTCCTGGAGGCGGCCACGTCTCGCAGGCGCAGCAACCGAATGCCGTTCTCTGGATACGACTCCAACTGAAAGAAATAGAGGGGGATTTATGGAGATTGATCAGAGAATTCTTGTAACTTTTACTGCTTTCAATTCTTTCTGATATTAAGCACAGCGTAAGGCATCTCTTATTGTGTATTCCAAGTCACTTTCTTCGACACAATTCCCTCTGTCAGTTTGTTTATCTCCTTGAAAGTGAATTTAATGGGCTCACGCTCGTGTTAATTGAATTCCAGGTGTGGAGGGGAAAACCGAAAACACTCCTAGCTATACACATAGATTCTCCCGGATTATTGATTCAATATCAACAGGCAGCTACTGATTTTCGAAATATATACAAGTATTTTCTTTGCTATTTTTACCACTTAATCACGGGTTTAGAACGTCGTCCACATGGGTAAACAATTATATAGTGTATGCACAAGTGTCTGTCTGGGGAGCGGAGAGGGAGTGACCGATCGATCCGGAGCAGGGCGAAGCGCCGCGAACTGAGCTTGTTGTACAACTGAACGGCCCTCTCAATGGCACGCACCAATTAAGCGGGAACGGTGCCCGCGAGAACATGGAATGCCACGAGCAGAGCGCAGCCAACGATCGTGACAATGACACTTTCACGCTCGCTCTCGTTTTCACTGGAGGAGCACCAACCAGGCAGTGCTGGGGGATAGTTACAGGGCTTTGCCTCTGGCAGAATGCCATTAGCGATATTGATACTCGAATGCAATCCATTTGCTTTGCCTACCTGTGACATCTTCAAGTCGTCACGCCTGTGGCTGTAGACCCGCTCTCTGGCGGGAATTTTGAGGGGGGAACGAAACCGGGAAGGGAACTGGGACTTGGACTACGACTGAGACCGAGATGTGCGCCGCTTGAGCGCCGACAAGCGAGTGTTTCTCCTCGCCAGCTGAGCAACTTGAGCGCCCAGCAGCAGCAGCAGCAGCAACATCGTTGGCATGCAGCTCGCATGCCGCCGTATTTCAATCTTTTGGGTCTCTTATGTACCTCATATATGTATCTTATGCAAATGAGCAGATACACACAATTATTATTATTGTTTTCCCCGGCAGAAGTGTGAACAAGCCGCAGGCAAGAGCCGAAACAGAAGAGCTCTGTCTTGCTCCCCTCCCCTCCGAGATTGGGGCCAAAAGCAAGCGCGCGAATGACTCTGCCTGGGGTTTATTACGTCCACACGCATACGCACCGTCATGTTAAGTGAGTCATCCTCCTCGGCCATTAGTTGTCCATTTAGATACCATTTAGCTTCCGCTTCGCAGGGGAAGACGCGGGCATAGAACAGAGCCTCCTCGCCCTCACCACATACCACTGGCAGGGGCGTCTTTAGCAGCTGCACGCGCTCCTCGTCCGCCTGCGTCAGATCTCGCTCCAAAACGCACAGCTCGCCGCTGCTGCTGCAATCGGGGTCGGAGCTGGAGTCGGAGTCGGAGTCAGAGGCGTTGGTAAACACCTGACAGCTGTAGAAGCCAGAGTCAATGTCGAAGGCATCGTTGATGCGCAGGCACAGGCGTCCATTGCCATGATCAATGTAACTGGAATAAAAGAGAAACAATTAAATGTTATAAGTGGGCAGTGGGAGATGAAGGAGAAAATCTAAGCGATTCTTGTGGAACTTCATAGATTCCTTAAGGTTTTTATAACTCCTCCCATCTCTTACCACTAAATACTCACTTGAACTCATCGCTGTCCGGCAGTACCTCCCCATTGCGCAGCCAAACATAGCTGTAGGGCTCTTCGCAATCGATGCCGCAGCACAGATCAATCACCTCGCCCTCCAACGACTTGGTTATCTCGGGCAGTGGTTCCGTGATGACGGCGCCCCGCCTTGCCGGCATCTCCTCTCCTCCTTCGTTATCATGGAAACGAACTGTGGTGGAGCTGATCAGGGGATCGTGATTGCTGCCGCTTATGATGCAGGTGTAAACTCCCTCGTCGTCACGCGTCACATTGTCCACAATGAGCAGGGCCATTGAGTCCTCCTCCTGCAGCAGAATGTGCACTCGCTCGGATTCCTCCAGCTCAACGTTGTTGTGGTAGAACCTCACCGAAGGTACCGAGGAGCCCCGATAGCCGCTAGCCAAAGCCATGCGTCCGCCAATTGCTGGGGGGGAATCAAAGATTGTTCAGCATTTACAAACTCTTATTTGTTGCAGTTCGAAACCCACCTGTCGAGGGACCCATGATGCGCCTGTAAAGGTAGGCATTGCGGCGGGAGGAGGAGGCGCGTACACTACGCACGGATGGAGACTTGGAGTAGCGGGAGCTGCGTATCACGTCCAGGCGGGCAGTGGCCTCGATCCTTCCAAAATCATTCTCCAGCGTGACACGATACAGACCCGCATCGTCGAAGGACACCTCGTCGATCTCTATGATGCGAAGATCATCGATTTCCTTCACGGCAATTCTGGGTGTGGGCGTGACAATGAGGCCATCCTTGTCCCAGGTGGCCCAGGGCGTCGGATGACCGGCAATGGCGCACTGGAAGCGGACACTGTCGCCCTCCTCAACGACGCGATTGTAGGGAATGGCAAGGAACTTGGGCGCCGTGATGGCATTGCGGGCATCGCTACGCCTTCGCTCCGCCACCGCAGACAGATCGATGCTGCTGGCGGTGCGATAGGCGGAGAGACGTAGCGGCGAGAAGCTTCTTGCCGGTGTCGAACGCGGCGTGGAGCGTGGCGTGGAGTGAGCGGAGAGCAGGCCACTGGGCCGGGTCAACTGGCGACTCAGCATATTCTCCTTTTCCTCGGGCACATCGACGATAATGCAGGCGGAGGAGAGACTGCGGCCCACCGAGTTCTTGGCCACGCACGTGTACTCGCCCTCGTCCTCGGGGTACACGCGCGGAATGCTCAGCGTGGCCTTTGTGCCGTCAAAGGACATGACGTAGTCGCGATCGTTTGGCACCACGCGTCCGTCCTTCTCCCAGATGATAAACGGCTCCGGATCGGCTTCCACATGGCATTCCAGCGATATCGCATCCCCATCGCAACAGCGCAGGTTTCGCAAGTTGCGGACGAAGCGGGGAAGGGTCTCGATGTTGCTGTGGTGGCAAATATTTGTTTGATTAATTGATTTACCGGGTGGCACTCCCGATAATCTGAACTCACCCATGTCGTGTGTGCACTTTGTCCATGCGGCTATCTTTGAGTATATCTGTGGTGAGGCAAGCAAAGTAAATACATTTAAAATTGGCGCCATCAATGAACTGCTTTACCATATTTAGCAAGCAAGCAGTGCACATTTTAGCCCTGTCCTAGTGTAACCAGATAATATTCACAAATGGTAGACAATGGACAAACGGTCATACTATAGTATCGATAGTCTGCTTTCCATCACTAAAAGAATGTTTTATAATTTCGTATAACGAATTTTTGCTTTAAATATTCGCATTTAACAATGAAGGGCATGATCATAGTGCCCATGGACCTGGAGCCCGGGTTCCGGAAGGCCGACATGCACACTATACCCGTGGTCAACACCGCAATGGTGTTTAACTTTTGCTCAGCTGCCGCTGCCGCCGAGAATAAACAAATGTGAGTAACTTTATAGCAATCTGTTAATAATATTAAATAAATAGTTGCTCTTCGCCTACAGTGCCGCGGATAAAGGTGACCTGCTGACGGACTACGTCCAGATGCAGCGACGTGGCGAAGTCTGCGAACTTAAGGGACTGGTTTTCCCAGCCGCCGACTTTGCCAACACGGACACACATGCCAATGTGGGCCTGAAGATCGTGGAAAGCTCGCGGATTATCACAGATGGCCAGTGCAGTCTGTGTCCCGCCGACGGTGAGCATTCTCATTGTGAGGGGTGTATTTCCAAGTTAAAATTTCACTCTCTACAGGAGCCTGTGCCCACATCGTGGCCTTCACGTTTTGGTTGCTTAATAAAAGCAGCGAACGCAATCCCTCGGCTGTTGTCGAGTTCTGGGGCTGCGAACTGGAGACTCTGGTGCAGCCAGAGCCCATGGTGGCCACTCGCATTTGCGACATCATGCCCAAGGATGAGGTGCGATTGGAGAGCGAGCAGAGCCTGCATGCGATGAGCGCCAGCGAGGGACAAGCCTTTCTGGAGGCTGTTCTGGACGAACTATCTGCCTGCGGACGGGACTCGGCTCTTTATAGGCAATGCGTTGACATAACCGACGAATTTGAGTCCCTGTTTGTGCACCACGTGCTGCTTCGAGCCGCCGAGCACAACATTCTGGATGTGCCCACCTTTGTGCACTACATGGAGCAGCAGGCCCAGACGGGAGTCTTCGAGAGCCTAAACGAGGTGACCCGCAACCAGTACAAGTCCAAGCTGTGGATCGAGGCGCAGTACATGCGCATTCGCTGCTCCATGATGCACATGATTGTGAACCGCAAGTCGTCGGAGGAAGACGAGCAGATCTTCAACATGATGTTCTGCAAGGGCCGCGACCGCAACACCGACGATCGAGTGCAGCAGAAGCAGCACAAGCGCTTCATTCTGAAGCAGACGGAGAAGCTGGAGAACAAGCAGTACCTCGAGTGCGGCCTGCTCATCGACGAGAGCTACCCCTTCCTGTGTGCCGCTCCGGACGGCATCACGGACGATCACATCGTGGAAATTAAATCGCCCAAGACGGAGGAGGACTTTGAGAAGTACCTGGAGGCCCGCGAATCAATAGCCCCCAAATACATGGCCCAAATCCAGATCCAGATGTTCATGGCCAACGTGAAGAAGGCGCTCTACTGCGTGCTCAGTCCCACCTTCGAGACCAATGGAGCGCTGCACTACGTTTGGGTGCAGGCGGATCCGGAGTTCGTGTCCAGCCTGCTCACCATGGCCGAGGATTTCTGGCGGGAAGCAGTCTTTCCGCGCCTCACAAATATCTACCCCCAGCTGGGATGACGACGCTTTACCTAGTCAATAAATCTTTTGATACTCGACTTACCTTTGGCGAATATTTGCAGCGAGATTACAGCCTTGGCCTCGCCATGACAGTTGCTGGCTATTACGGAGTAGGTGCCGGTGAAGTCCAACTTGGCGCTGGGTATCTCCAGCCTGTACTCGGGTCCGTCTCCGATGCGGCGGAAGTGGGGGGCGTCCTTGTAATACTCCGGCTGCGGATGAGACGAGACAAGATGTTTTCAGTGGGCTAAAGACTCAAGGTCACCCCGCGTGGCTTCTATAAGGATCAGTGCGGCTAACGGCGAGCATGAATCACGACTGCGAGGCTGCTGGCGCTGCCTGTTGTCCGCTGCTCCGCTGTTATTGTGTTGAGCTCATAACCATATAAGCACAAAATTCAGTTTCGCGACTGTCGAATAGGAAAACTGGTAACTACGTTGCCCACCCTGACCTCCTCCTGCTCTCGCTTCCTTGGTGCGTTGCACGACCGACGCTAATATTTTTTTCCTTTTTCGCTCGCGTAATTGTTGTTTTTTGCGGGCACAACAAGCCTGTTATTTAATATGGCTTGAACTTGAATTAGCGTTTGACAGCGAATCGGATTTGTAAGATCTGTCGTCTAGCTGTCCAAGCTGCCGTATGACGCACTTGTCCGAAATCCGACCCTTCCACAGCTTTTGTACCAACTTTGTTGCCGTATCGGTTTCTGTTAGGGATCTCTGCACACTTTGTTCTCACTCGCGAATCAATTAAACAAAAATTTTATAAGCGAGAGCAACTGTTGCAACACAAAAAATAGATCTGGCTCACTGGAAACTTAGTTTTTATAGAAAAACCAAAGCGGAAACTAACGATTCTGACTTCCTGATGCCAGGTAATAGGGCCCACTTGTGCCCCTGATAAAACCAACTTGGAGGGGAGACTCGAAGCGAGAGCACGACGACAGTACGACCCACATTTGTTGGAGCCGCGAATGCAACTGACTGAGAGCTGCGCCTGCGCGAGAGGCTGCTCGCTTGACGTCACATTCCCACCCATTACTCACATTCAGAAAATCACGCAGCCAAACGACTTCGGGCTTGGGATCGCCAACCACCTCGCAGAATATGATGACGTTGTCACCCTCGTAGGCCTCGCTGGAGCGAGGCTTGACCACAAACAGGGGCTCCTTGGAGTACCTGGGATAGAATAAGGGAACTGTTATAGAGAAATCTCATTTTTATTTTGGTATCAAGCGTCCACTACTCACGGCAGGTCGTCAGTCTTGATGAGGGGTATATCCAGGGATCGCTGCGGGGCTGCTATCTTGTTCACCTCCTCCTCAATGGCTACCCGGCAGATGGTTTCCACCTTGCCGACCACGTTGGAGGCAACACACACATAGATGCCCGAGTCCCGTAACGTGGCCTCGGCAATGATTAGTTCCACGTATCCATTCGAGTCCAAGGTGGCGGTCAGGCGACGACTGGGACGCAGACGCATGCCATTGCGGTGCCAGGTAACGCCCACGGCGGGATAGGCCTCCACTTTAGTGGAGAGACGTATCTCGGAGCCCTCGCGGAATATGTAAAAGGGATCCAGGGGCACATAAAAGTCCGGTGAGATGTATGCCCGAATGCCCTTGTCCACCACCAGGGTGCAGTGGCAGGACACGGAGCCAAGTTCATTCTTGGCCAGGCACGTGTAGGTGCCGCTGTCGTCCAGCGTTGTGGCTGCTATTTCCAGCGTGAAGAACTGTCCCTCGGAGCTGATGAGATGCTTCCTATCGGTGTGGATGAGCTGGTCGTCCTTGTACCACAGGATCTCGGGCGCGGGATAGCCCACGATCTGGCAGGTGAGACGCACTGGGTAGGTGAACTGAACGCGACGATCGCGCAGGCGCATGGTGAAAATGGGCAGCGAGTCGCCCACATCGGCCACATTGCGTCCATGGGCAATCTCCTTCAGCCGCGAGTCCGCCTCGTAGATCCTCGAATCGGCAACGACTTGAAGGCGGGCGAAGGTGGAGACTCTGCCCTTGGAGTTGGTCGCCTCGCAGGTGTAACGACCCGAGTCCAGTTCGCTGACGGTG
This sequence comes from Drosophila burlai, assembly GCA_008042655.1. Classification (NCBI taxonomy): domain Eukaryota; kingdom Metazoa; phylum Arthropoda; class Insecta; order Diptera; family Drosophilidae; genus Drosophila; species Drosophila burlai. The sequence continues at coordinate 13,559 of VNJT01000203.1, read as the reverse complement.
GCTATGGTGAGGGCGCAGGTGGAGCCGATCTGACGGATCTTGACGCGTTCCGAGCTGCTGCTCAGCTGAATGCCATCCTTGAACCAGGTGACCTGCGGCCGCGGTGCTCCACGCATATTACACTGCAGGGTGAAGGATGAGCCCAGCAGAGCCTTCGCCTGGCCTGGCAGAATCTTCACAAACTCAGGCAGACACTCGACGCCGCCCACTTGCAGGGCGGAGCTGGTCTGGACAGTGGGTCCCCAGCCATAGCGGTTCTTGGGCGTCACCCGGAAGTGATACTCGAGATTGGGCTTCAGATTAAATGCGTCGAACGAATTGATGGGCGTGAGGCCCAGCTCCCGCCAGTAGGCGCCGCCCTCATGGCCCACCACCCAGGCCTCCACCTTGTAGGCGATCACCGGCGCTGAGTTGGCGCTAACCGGCTTGCCCCACGACAGCGAGATGTGCGTGGGTCCGGAGTCCACAACCAGGGGCTCCGTGGAAATGCAACCTGGTGGATCTGGCAAAAGAGAAGAAATGAATGAAATGAGGCTTTTATGGGGAGATGGGAGATAGAGGAATGCTAGACCTCAATTAAAACGCATCACACGCCCCGGAGAAATATATTTTTTATTTTCTTGTTTCCACTACGTAAATGTATAAGCTGGATTGCTGTGCTTTATATAATACATCATTTATAATAAAAGTAATTAAGTCAATCGTTCAGAAATACTAACAAAAGATAAATACACGAATTTGTGGTGTCTGTGTGCTGCTGGGATTCTACGTTCTCACAGGAAATTTGCAAATCTTTTGTCGTTTGTGGTCTGTTGTCGATCTGCAAGAGATTCTCGTCAGCTTAGGACTGGAACTGGAACACTCAGACAGGACAACAGGACGACAGGACAGACAGACAAGTTCGGAGGACAGACAGACAAGGGGATAAAACTACACTTGACATGGGATGGGATAGGGTCCCAAAACTCACCTCTGAAGTACGAAGTGTCGCTGTAACTGTCCAGGGGAAGGCCCCAGCGTGGTTGCGATGGCGTGGCGGAGCGAGCGCGCGGGTTTACCTATAAGTTTTGTAGTCAGAACGATATATAATATTGCTTTGAATGAACACATAGAGATTGAGGAAAGTGTAGTCTGGTTGAGGGAGGCGGCTTTCGAAATTTGCAAATAGATTTTGTATTAATAAAGCTTTATTCTTTTTCTTCTTTCTTTTTGGGTATCTTAATCTGTAATAAGAGAAGAAGAGAAGCAGAGAGAGAGAGAGAAGTGCAGCGGTTAGTTTAGCGAAGCGATTATCAAGAGGGGACAGCCACAAGCAACAGAGAGAGATCAACGGAGACTCAAATACGGTTACAAAATCCTACCGTGACGGTGACGAATATCCTGTCAGTGCCAAAGTTGTTGCGGGCCACCACAAAGTAGGTACCAGAGTCGGAGATCTGGGCTTGCTGCACTGTGAATCTGGTGTAGTCATCCGACACCTCTTTGCTGACTCTGTCCGACTGGGTAATGTCCTTGGTGCCCTTCATGAAAGTGACTGCAAAGGATCAGAGATACAGAGTTACAGAGATTGCAGAGGTTACTCCCGCACCCGCACTTACGCTTCGGTTTCGGATCGCCGCCAATGCGGAAGGACAGGGAGAAGGGATCACCCACGGCAATCTTCATTTCGGTGTCCGGTCGCGACAGGAACAGCGGCGGACGCTCATCCTTTGTCTCGGCCAGGGAGACATCTATGTTGGCATGCGACTCGATGCGACCAAAGGCGTTCGAGGCCCGACACGTGTAGGTGCCCTCGATCTCGGGCAGGGCATTCATAATGGTCAGCGTGTAGACGCCACGATCGGCCAGGGTCTTGACATTGGGTCCATCCACCGCCTGGCGATCGCGATACCATTTCACCTCGATGGGCGTGCTGGTCTGCATGAACTCCGCCGATATGGCCACGGTGCCGCCCTTGCAGACCGTCTGGTTGCCCAGCGGCAGCAGGAAGTGCGGCTTGTTGGGATCGCGATGGAAGAAGCCGTGCGTCTTCTCCAGCGAGTAGTGCTGGCGGCCCTTGAAGTCCACCTGGTGGGAGATCTTGTTCTCGGCTCCCTCGTTGCGGGCCACGCACGAGTAGATGCCCGAGTCCTTCTCCGTGGGATTGTTGATCACCAGCTTGGCGTAGCCATCGGCCTGGTCGGTCAGTTTGTACTTCTCATCGCTCGAGAGGATCTCGTTGCCCTTCATCCACTCGATCTCGGGACGGGGCTGGCCACGCACGCGGCAATCCAGAACCAACTCATTCTCGTTGAGAGAATATGTGTCTGCGAAAGGCAAAAGATAATTTGTCAGCGACTCGTAAGCTAAGGAAAACGATAAACAAAAGCGGTTAGAACAGCAGCCAAGATGAAAAAACGAGAAGATGGAGCTGGGAGCCGGGAGCTCGGCTGGGTAATACCTCGGATTGGCTGCGTAAAAGTACTTGGCAGCGAGGCCTCCTTGAAATTCTTGTAGACACGCAGCTGGGCGTGCGTCAGACTCTCGCCAAAGTCGTTGGTGGCACAGCAAGTGTAGTTGCCACTGTCGTCGGCCACGGCGGCATAGATCTCCAGCGAGGCCTCTCCGTTCTGGTAGAGCGTCTGATAGCGACTGTCCGCCGGCAAAGGCTTGTGGTTCTTCAGCCACTCAATGTGTGTGTTCTCATCCGCCGAGACGGCGCACAGCAGTCGCAGATTGCCGCCCTCCGAAACAGTGCGGTCATGGAGTAGGGTGTGGAAGAGAGGCTTTGCCTTGCCCACGCTACGCAGGAGGCGATCTCCAGCTCGATGCAGATCCCCATTGCCGTTCACCACCTGCGGCTGGCTGCTGGAACTCAAATACGACTGACTCCGTGACCAGTCCTGCTCGCTTAGCGAAGAGAACTCCTCCTGACTGACGTTGATGAGACGCTTGAGATCGAAGGCCTTGATGGTGGTGCTGATGGAGTCGATGCGGTCCTCATGCTCCGCATAGCAGGCGAAAATGCCGCAATCCGAGGGAATGGGGTTCCGTATGATCAGCTTCCTAACGCCGCCGGGCTCTTCAACGGTCCTGTAACGATTGTTGGAGATGGTGTGGTCATCCCGCATCCAGCTGACATTGGGACGCCCGTGCACCTGGCAGCTCAGCGAAATCTCGTTGCGTTGGGCATCGTAGGACTCTAGAAGTGCGATCACAGATCAGCTATTAAGATGAGAAGATTAACGTAAATGCTGAATTCTCACCTGTTATGGCCGTGGAGAAACTCTCCGGCAGCTTTCCCGCTTCCTGATCCAACACACTGAGCTGGCCGGCACTCTCCACCGTCTGCCTGCTGTTCTTCACCACGCACCTGTACTGGCCACTGTCCTCCACCCGAGCATCGTAGATCTCCAGGCTGATGGCTCCGTTTATGTTGTAGATCTTGTGGCGGGCATCCTTCGTCACGCGCTCCTCGTTCCTCAGCCAGTGGACATCCTCAATAATTCCAGTTACGTAGCAGATAAGCTGCGCCTTGTTGCCGCTGCCGATGGTCATGGTCTTGAGGCTGGTCTCCAGATTGAGTCGCAACTTGGCCTCGCGGGCACGGGCCTTGATCGCCGCAGTGTCGCTTGTCGGCGGAGCGGCGGCGGAGGATTCATCCCGCTTGATATCCTGGATTACCGCATCAATGGGCTTTCTGTCCAAAGTTCTTTCCCTCACATAGTCCGAGGCCTCCACAAACTTGCTAATCTTCATCTGACCGTTCTCGCTCTCCGCGTAGCAAGTGTACAGGCCGGAATCCTCGCTGCCAAAGCTGGAAATGGTCAGGAGCTTAACGCCATCGCTCTGTTCCGCATACTGATACTTGGGTCCCTCGACGGGCAGCAGGGTATTGTCACGTTGCCAGTAGATGTGGGGCTTGGGGCTGCCCGAGACCTTGCACTCCAAAGTCAGTTGGTTGCCCTGGGAATGGTATGCATCTGAAACATGGCACATGGAACACGCAAAAGAAAAGACAGAACAAGACACATAAGACAGAGTACGATGAGGCAAGAGGATGGGTTTCAGGAATGTTAGCTTACTCATAACTTACTCCTAGGCCTACAGATAGGGTAACATATTGCTCACAGATACCAGGACATTCAACTGAACGCACTCGGAAGAGAACACATAGAAAGCCCTCCTCCTACCTTTGATGCCCACTACGAAGGTGGGCGAAATAACCTCCGGCTTGCCCGTGCTGTACACGAACAGGTTGCAAGTGCTCACGATTTCGTTCTCCGAACCCCGAACCCGCAACGTATACTCGCCGGCATCCTCCTCTGTCACCCCAACGAGATTTAGCCAGGCGATGCCATCCTGCATGGACATCTTGCTCTTGGGCCCGAAGGCGATCGGCTGGTCGCCGTGGAACCACTTGGCCGTTGGCTCCGGTCCGTCAATGTTCACCATCCACTTGACATTGCTGCCGGACTTGACCGTGCGGTTGGACAGGAAGTTTCTAAAGTAAAGGCGCTTCCTTAGATCCGGCGGCGGTGGCACCTCGCGCCTGGAGCTGCCCTGCTCCTCTTCGTCGGGCTTGGGCTTCCTGCGGCGCTTCTCGCCACCACCTTCTCCACCCTCGCCACCTTCGCCCTCCGCGGCGCCCTCTTCACCGGCTGCCGGTGCTTCCTCCGCTTCACCTCCAGCTGGACGCGGCGGCCTGCCCTCCCGGGGAGGAGAGTGGCGCGGCACCCGGACTCGCGGCTCCACCGTAATAACGTGAACAATCTCGGTCTTGCCCTCGCGATTCTCGGCCTGGCACACGTACTTGCCGCTGTCCGAGGGCTTCGGGTTGCTGATGAACAGCTCGCAGGTGCCGTCATCGTGGTCCACCTGCTGGTACTTGTCGCTGTTCTCCACCTTGACGCCGTCCTTCACCCACGTGACCGACGGTGTCGGCAGGCCGCGGACATGCACGTCCAGCTGCAGCTCGTTGATCTTGCCGTGCAGCGTGTCCTTGATGTTGCGCGTAAAGGTGGGCGGCACATCACCGGTTCCCGGATCCTCGTACACCTCCAGGCGACACGAGGTGGAGGCCTCGCCGGTCTCGTCGCGACCCCAGCACTTGTACTCGCCGTTGTCCTCGGCCGTGGCGCTCATGATCTCCAGCAGGCACAGACCCTCGCTGTAGCGGCCCCTGCACTTGGGCGTGTTTTGGATCTGCTCGCCGTCCTTGAACCACTTGACCTGCGGCTCCTTGGCGTCCAGGAAGCACGATATCTTCACCTTCGAGCCCTCAGCCACGACGCGATCCCTCATCGAGGTGCTGAAGTGGATGGCGATGTTCTTCTCTCGCCGCTTGCTGGACAAACTTGCCGTATCGGAGGCATTGTCGGTGGCGTAGGCCGAGGATGCATCCGCGTCATCGTCCTTCTTGCCACGACGCTTGCCCTTTCCTCCTCCCTCCTCAGCCTCCGATTCGGCCTCAGGAGCTGCGGCTGCGGCTGCCGCTGGCTTCTTCTTCTCTACGGGCTTCTCCACCTCTTTGGGGCGCAGGAGGCTCTTGTCGGCATGAAAGACGCCGTGGATGTTGTCCGCAATGTGGTGGGCCTTGCCCTCGAAGAGCACGTAGTGGGAGATCTCCATCTTGCCGGCGCGACTCTCCGCCTTGAGCACATACTTTCCAGAGTCCTTGTTGTCCGGCCGATCGATGATGAGCTCACAGGTGCCGTCCTGATGCTCGATGAGCTGGTAGCGGCCACCGCTCTGGATCTCCACGCTGTCCTTGAACCACTGAACCTCGGGCGTGGGCTGGCCCCGCACGGCCGTCTCCAGGATCAGCTCGTTGGTGTTGAGGTGATAGGTTTCTAAGGGGGTAGAGCACCAAGAGCGGTTATGTAACAGACACACACGCATTGCATAATGGATCGATGATGGCGTTGCATCACACACAATGTCGGGTGGGATCTCTAAATATAAATCGATGCTGCAACCGATGCTGCTTACCTTTCAGAGAGCGAATAAAGACGGGCTGCACATCCGTGTTCACCTTTGGCTGGTACACATGCAGCAGGGCCTTGGTGGTGATCTTGCAGAACTCGTTCTGGGCAATGATGGAGTACGTGCCAGAGTCCTCCGCCTGGGCGTTGACAAACTCCAGCACCGCCAAGCTGTCGCGGTTCATGTTGCGGATGCGTGGCCCATAGGTCACATTCTGGTCGTCCTTTTGCCACTTAATTGTGGGCTCCGGGCCACCGATCACGGCCTGCAACTTGACCTTAGAGCCCTCGGCCACATACCGATTCGACAGATTGACCGTGAAGTACAGCATCTGCTTGGGGGAGGGATCGGGCATGCGGCTGCGGCGCTCATAGCCACCATCACCGTCGCCGCCGCCCTCAGAATCGTCGTCCTTCTTCTTCCTCCTGGCCTTGGCCTTGCCACCGCCCTCAGCTGGCTCACCACCTCCTTCCTGCATGGCAATAGCAGACAGAATGCTCGAGCGCCTCGAGGTAAGGGTGGTGTCGACGACAACCGTGTGGGTGGTCGACTGAGTGCCCAGCTTGCTCTTGGCGGTGCAGACATAGATTCCGTTGTCATTGATTGTCGGCTTGTTGATGATCAGCTCGCAGATGCCGTCCAAGTGCTCGATCTGCACCACCCGATCGTCGAGCACGATGGGTATCTGGTCCTTGGTCCACGAGATCTCCGGCCGCGGATTGCCGCGCACCTTCGTGTCGAGAATCAGATCGTTCTGCGAGGCATGGTAAACATCTGAGAACAAAGTCAATCAATCAATTCCCCGGCTATTTTCGTACGCGAACGACCTCAATTGATCGAACATCGATGGTCGGACAATAGACGACACACACACACAGTCTGGGGATGGGGATCGTGTAACCAGAGCGACAGAGCACACACATCGAGAGAGGAAGAAAGAGGGGGAGACAGGAGATACCTCGCAGTGGCAGGGCGAATATGGGCTCCGACTCGTCGCCATCCGCCTGCGCCGTGTAAACCTTAAAGTAGCAGGAGGTCTCAATCTCGCTGAGATCGTTCTTCGCCACACACTTGTAGACGCCCGAGTCGGCGGAGGAGACGTTGGAGATCTCGAGGATGGCCTTGCCCTCCTCCGACAGATTCTTGATGTTGCCGCCCACCACCACCCACTTGTCGTCCTTCATCCAGCGGGTGTTCGGCTGGGGTCCGATTACAGTTGCCACGAACTTAATGGTCGATCCCTCGAGCGCCATGCGATCACGCAACTGAGTGGCGAACGAGAGCTTCTGCTTGGCCGGCACCAAGGGCTCTGGCGAAGCCCGAACTGGACGCAAACGCGCCTGCTCGGCCTCGGCATCGGCTCGCTTCTGGTCGGACTCGGCCTTCGACTTGAGGGCCTCTTCCATGGCCTTCTTGGCCTGCTTCAAGCTGTCTAGCTGGATCTTGTCGCGGGCATGGAAGATGCCGGGCACGTGATAGTGCAGATTCTTGGCCACCTCGACGGTGTGATTGATCTGCGCCTCGCCGCTGGAGTTGATGGCCTTGAGGGTGTAGATGCCGCCATCCTTGTTGCCCGGCTTGTAGATCAGCAGCTTGCACACGCCGTGCGCCTCCTCCAGGATCGTGAACTTGTAGCTGGCCTTCACCTGGAAGGCACCACGCCACCAGGTGATCACGGGACGAGGCACGCCGTGAACGTGGCACTCGATGGTCAGCTCGTCGTCGCGCAAGTGATAGTATTCTGAAACAGGCACACAGAGAGAAGTGGAGCTCTTAGGGATGCACCGAAATCTATGGTCAGGGACAACAAATACCTTTGATATACTGAATGGAGGGGGGTTTGGGTTCGTCCTTGAACACTTCGTAGATGGTGACGATGCACGAGGATGTCACCTCGTCGTTCTGATTCGAGATAACGCACGAGTACTCGCCAGAGTCCAAAATGGTAGTGTTCAGCACCTCCAACACCAGGATATTGTTGTTGTTGAGGATGCGATGGCAGCCATCGCGCTCAAGCTGCTTGCGGTTGTGGTACCACTTGGCCGACAGCTCCGGGCCGTCCACGGCACAGGCCAGACGCACACTTTGGCCGGCTTCGGCGGCCCGATCCGAGATGAAGTTAATGAACTTGGGATTGCGGGCCTGCTCGCGGCGGCGCTGCCAGTCGGCGTCGCGCTCCTTCTCGCTGATGCGCTTCGCCTGGCTATATTTGCGCATCTGCTGCATGAACTCCTCGCCCTCGGTGGCGGCGATGCGCTGCCAGCGCTCCTCCTCATGGGGATCGGGGCGAACAAACTCGTCGGAGGAGTCGCTGCCACGGCGTTTGTCGCCCTTCTTCTTCTTCGGATCGGTAACTACCTCTTCCTCCTCCTCGACCTCGCGGTCCTCTTCGCCCTCAGCGTCCTCTCCGGCATATTCCTGGTCCTGGTCTTCGTCCCCGTAGCCGGCTTCGGTGCCCTCCTCGCCTTCCTCTCCCATCGCCGATGGATCCTCTTCATCCTCCTCGGCCTCGGCCTCGGCCTCTTCGAGGGCCCGCTGCTCGGCCTCCAGTCGCTCCTGTTCCTCCTTTTCGGCCTGCAGGCGCTTCTGTCGTTCCTCATAGGTCTCGCCCTTGGGCTTGGCTCGGGCTGCCGCCTCCTCGGCGGCCTTGGCAGCGGCCTTTGCCTGCTCCTCCATCTGGAGCACCATCTTGCTCTTCTTCGGCGGCGGCTTGGGGGCGGCCTGCTGCTGCTCAAACATTTTCTTGCTGGCCTTCTGGCCTCCTCCGATCTCCAGTTTCAAGGTCAATTTCGGACTGGGCGATTTCTCCTTCTTCTCCTTCTTCTTTGGCGGAGCCTTCTTCTTGCCCTTCTTGACGGGCTCATCCTCGTCGAGATCGATACTGTCCTCCCGATCATCGCCACCGTAGTCGCCCAAGTCATCGCCATCCTCGGCGCCGGAAGGACTCATGTCCTTGTCGATGGACTTGCGCTGAGTGCGGGGCTTCCTGGCCTTTTTCTCCTTCTTCTTCGGCTTGACCTCCTCAATGATCTCCTCCTCCTCGACCTCCTCGTACTCCTCCACGACGTAGATAACCTCAACGTTGGACACATCCATTACGGCAGCGCGATCGATCACCGACAGATCGGAGGTTATGTAACGCACGGGTTTCTGCACGTCCAACGGCTCAGAGATGTCCATTACGAGGGCGCGATCAAAGACGGCGATGTTGCAGGTCGTCTGGCTCTTGATGTCCCGCCCCAGCTCGAAGGGAGTCTTCTCCTTCTCCTCCCGCTTCAGGAAGGGAGTAATGCTGCGCCATGTCGACGGCGTGGCACTGCGCCGAGTCATGTACAGTGTGAACGGGGTCTGACTCCGGCCGTGAATTGGCGTGGCACTGCGTCCGCGTAAGCTGCCCGGAGTTGGTGACTTAAGCTTGCGCTTCTTTTGCGTTGGCACTTGTAGGGTATCCTGGGCAGCGGCCGCCTCCGGTTCGGCGGAAGCCCGTGGCTCGATATCTCCGTTCTCCGTTTCTCCCATTTCGATATCGATTTCGGATCGTTTTCGTTCCGCTTGCGGGTTCGGAAGGATAACGTGAACGGAATGAAATTCGTAAATGAAAACCGATAAAAATTATGTATCCGTCCGAGTTTCTAGATCTAGATATATAGTATATATAGAGCCCGCAACGGTTCGATCGAGTTTTTCGGACGTGAGACGTCCGTTCGATGCTAAAGAAGATTCACGACTGTCACCGAACGTGGTGAAAATTTCGAAAGCACATTCCCCGTCGGATCTCGGATCGATCGGAGTAGTCCCCGCCGAATCCGAATCTAAAAACTATTTTACGAATTCTGTTTTGTTCGCAGACGTACAAGCACACACATGCAATAACATTGATTGCCAAAATGCATTTCTATTTAAATAGCGGCCACTTTTAATCAATGCAGCACTCAATTCAAGTAAACGGAATTATATAAGTTCGAATCCAATTGGCTAATTTAAGAGGCGTCTATTTAAATCCGGTGATAAAGTGCTCCTCAACACATGCCATATTTACGAACCGAAAGTGCGAAGCGATGGGTTAGTCAGGACAATAGAGGTGCAGAAACATCGATGTATGGAGACATCGATGTTTTCGATGTTTTTCTCCAAAAGTTAAGTTAAAAACGGAACTTCATGAACTTAAGGGGTTACACCACTGTAGAATTTTTTAAAAATTACAACATTTTTTTTTATTGTGATTCTAGGAATATGTTTTTCAGATATGAACCAACTAGTAATTATTTCCAATATATTTCTTTAAAAGTTGTCAATGTTGCCATAAATATTTATTGTTAATTTAGTATGTCATAAAATTATCATGTCATAAAATGTAATGACAGTTAATTATTTTTCTCAAAGCTTTTGATACTTAACTAATTTTATGAAGAATAAAATCCATTATAAATTACTTTTTAAACCAATCTAAAATAAGCTAAACATAAAATAAAAATATCATCATTTAGAGACCATTTCTCAGTTTAATTTCTTGATAATAATCATTTAAGCAAGCCTCCATTAAGGTTTGAATTACATTTAAGGGGTTACACCACTGTAGAATTTTTTAAAAATCTAAAATTTTTTTTTTATTGCTAAAGGTCATTTAGGATCTTAAGAATGATATACTAAAAGATGAAGTCCGGGAAAAATTTTTACATGCCTGAATTTCGAGTTCTGCCGCAGGACCTTTCACGATTTTACATACGAATTTACAGCCACTGCAAACTTTAAGCGTGTTTATCTCAAAACCACTTTTTTGAGGTGGACGGAAACATAACTCGAACAAATCTTTACCGATCGATTCCAAATTTTTACATTACGTTTGAAATTGTTGTCCGCAGGGAACTACGTAGGGGTTTTTTGAAAAAGTGAATAGTTTTTTTTTAATAAATAAAAATGTGATGAATTTCATGGTCAAATTGTGAATTTTTTTTTTAAACTATCGCCATTTTACGAAAAATTAATTTAAAAAAAAACCCCTACGTAGTTCCCTGGGGACATAAATATGGATTCAGAAAATGTTTGGTTTTTTGTTCTAGATCAAAAATTGTAGAAGATACGTTTCCGGCCGTGGACCCATGTGAGAAAAAACATGCCACCGCAGAACTGCTGCGGAGTCACCTTTTTTTTTTTAATTACTTGAAATGTATTTTTTTTGTAGTTCAATATTGATATTATAAAATACTTTTTACAGAATTTAAATAACTCCATTGTGTTTACCTACACAAATTTCGAAAATATGCCTTTTTTTGTGTTTTAACCCCTTAAAAAACTAATAAATTAGAACAAGCTCTTATACATTAATCCAAAATTTATGATTTTTGTTAATAAGTTTATGATCAATGTCGGGGCTTATGCGAGTCCTGCGGTAGGAACAACGAAACACATGGAACACAGAAACATCGATGGTCAAAAAAAAACATCGATGTTTTAGAAAATTTGGAAAACATCGATGCATCGATGTTTTCCCACACTTATCGCGCGTCTCTTTAGCTTATGCTTACGAATTAGCTTCCTATTTACTAAATAACAAATACAAGCTAAATGCAAAGGTGCACATTGGTAAGGTAAAGTAAAAGAAATATCCTCAATTGCAAATTACCACTAATTAAGTTTGAAATTCGGGCATTGGATCACTAGGTAGACGGCAGACAGGCACTTACCTCGAATGTTGCGTGTAAATATTGGCGGAGTGCCAAATTTGGTCGAAGGTGCTTCGTATATAGTCACAAGACAGCTAGTTTCGACTTCTCCATTTTGATTGGACGCTATGCAGCGATAAATGCCAGAGTCACCCACTTCGGCCGATTTAATTTCAAGGCACGAGAGTCCGTCGTTCAATGTTCTCCTGTACTTGGCATCGTTCTCGATTGGACTGTGGCTATTCGGCCTGAACCACTGCACGTTCATATCGTGACCCGATAGCCCGCATGTCAGCTTGAGGTCGCTTCCCGAGGCCGTGTTTCGGTTGGTCAATTGAATATCCACTGTGGGCTTACGCTTGGCACTGCGCGACTCCTTGCGGTTCTTGTACTCCGAGTCCATCGACTTGTATGTTTGCAGGCTAACCGAGTCGGCAGAGTCCTCAGATCGCTGGATTTTCTGATCGGATCGCCTCGTCACAATTTCTTCTTCAACTTCTCTAGTAGTCAGCTGAGGTTTCTTAACGACCGGCTCTTCTTCGATTGGTTCTTTCTCGAAATCAGGTTGCTTCTTCTCTTCTTTCACGACCTCTGCTTTCTTGATTGTTGATTGTTCTTCATCTGCAGACAAATTTTGGTTAAAGAAACGATGATAGGATATTTTTAGATGTTAAGAATATAATGCATTTGTATTCTTTAAAACTTACGGGTAAGTGAAGAAACAAAATCATCAGATTTTTGTAACCCATCCTTATCAGCACGATCCTTGGTCTCAGGTATTAGGGGCGGTTCTTCTGGTGATTGTTTATTCGCGCCCTCTGCCTTTTCCGATTTAATTTCAGTTCCCTTCCTTGACTTTTTCTTCACATCCTTCTCCTGCTTCGGAGACAAAGATGGTTTTTCTACTAGCTTCTCTGCTTCCTCACCCTTGTCTTTGGACAATTTTTGTTCCTCTTGAGTTTGTTTCTCCAAAGCCTTTGCTTTCTTTGCCTTAGATTCAGCTTCCTTAAGCTCTGCCTTCTTGGCATCATCAGCCTTTTCTTCGGATATCTTTTCTGCAGTAACCTCAGAAACCTCTGCCTTTTCGGACTTCTTTTTAATGTCTTGCTCAGCTTGTTTCTGTTTCTCAGCTTCCAATTTTTGTTCCTCGAGAGATTGTTTCTCCAAAGCCTTGGCTTTCTTTGACTTAGTTTCAGCTTCCTTAAGCTCTGCCTTCTTGGCTTCTTCAGCCTTTTCTTCGGATATCTTCTCCGCAGTAACCTCAGAAACCTCTGCCTTTTCAGACTTCTTTTTGATGTCTTGCTCAGCTTGTTTTTGTTTCTCAGCCTCCAATTTTTGTTCGTCGAGAGTTTGTTTCTCCAAAGCCTTTGCCTTCTTTGACTTAGATTCGGCTTCCGTTACCTCTGCCTTCTTGTCTTCTTCAGCCTTTTCTTCGGATATCTTTTCCGCAGTAACTTCAGAAACCTCTGCCTTTTCGGACTTCTTTTTAATGTCTTCCTCAGCTTGTTTTTGTTTCTCAGCTTCCAATTTTTGTTCCTCGAGAGTTTGTTTCTCCAAAGCCTTGGCTTTCTTTGACTTAGTTTCAGCTTCCTTAAGCTCTGCCTTCTTGGCTTCTTCAGCCTTTTCTTCGGATATCTTTTCTGCAGTAACCTCAGAAACCTCTGCCTTTTCGGACTTCTTTTTGATGTCTTCCTCAGCTTGTTTTTGTTTCTCAGCTTCCAATTTTTGTTCCTCGAGAGTTTGTTTCTCCAAAGCCTTTGCTTTCTTTGACTTAGATTCGGCTTCCGTTACCTCTGCCTTCTTGGCATCTTCAGCCTTTTCTTCGGATATCTTTTCCGCAGTAACTTCAGAAACCTCTGCCTTTTCGGACTTCTTTTTAATGTCTTGCTCAGCTTGTTTCTGTTTCTCAGCTTCCAATTTTTGTTCCTCGAG